>FIZR01016681.1:0-179538 GCA_900060175.1 Ferrisia virgata
AAAAAAAAAAAAAAAAAAAAAAAAACTGTACGCCATCGCTATATGACCCGTATATTTTTTGCAAAGAACCAATCGTATCGCAGAGACTTTATAGTACACGCATAGCATATAAAACAATATGCTATGATAAACCAAGTTGAAAATTTAAACGTTAATGAATATTTAAATCTTACTTAATCGAAATGAACCCGGCGATGAATACTTAATATTATGATGGCTGCAGACTATGTAGGGGAGTATGCTCGCGCCATTACGTATTAATATTATATTACAGTATCGTATATGTATAATAAATTAGTTCTCGAAGTTGAAGTTGAAGTTGTGAGATCTTTTACCGCGATCCCGATGATGCTGCAGATGATACGTACTATACTCAGAAGCATTATTTTTAACGTAGGTACCCTTTATATCCTCCCATCTTATTTAAATGTTGTTGATTAAAAAGAAGAAGAAGAAAAAAAAGAGTCTATTTCTATAATTAAAAATTTGGGTTTTTTGTACGGGTATCAGAGACTCCTCTCGGCTTATAGTACGATCCGTCTCCCAGTTTCCATGAGCTGCACCGGATATCGGTATAGTTTTGGTCAACGCAACGCGAGTAATTAATTTTATGTCGAAAGTACGTTCAGGGCGGAGATCAGTCTATATAATATAGAGAGATGTATCTTTCCACGTACAGATGTACGTATATGTGCTATTTAATATGTGTATTATGAAATATTATCATGATGTTCTGGTGGAGTGAAATCAGAGGTGCACTTTTTTGGCATGAAACTTTTCTTAATGATTGATATCATCCATCTCAAAAACTCAAAACTATTCATTTTCTGAACCTTTGCTCTATTATACGTAAATGTTTTAAAATGAGATATTTCGCAGGTAATATTAAAATGCTGCAAACAAACGATTCCTTCACTGTTTATGAAGAAAGATGCAGGGTTCTGGCATTAATAATCAATGAATTACGACTCATTGTAGGGGGATCTCTTTGCTCGAAATACCAACTTCCAATACATTGTTAGAATCGTAAAAATATGCCATTGTACCTGAGAGTATTGATACTGCTGCTTTTTTTTATTATCCGTAATTGCAACTTTTTGTTTTGCTTCTTAAGAGAAAAGTTTTCCTAATGAAGCCAAAATATCAACCATGGTTTAATTAATTTCACTAAAATTTTTTAAACGTCCAAGTACATAGAAGGTTCAGTTGGAAGAAGTCAAGTTTACATATTTTCGTTATTCAACGTTTGATATTAAGTCAATTCATTTAGTTTATAAAATAGATTCATTATTAAATTTTTTTAAATCGTTGAAAATCATCAAAAATTAGGTGAAAAATTGACTAAAAAATGGGTAAAAGGTGAGAAAAATGAATCACAAATCACAAAAAAATGTTGTGATATGGACAAAAATTTATCTGAATTGCGATAATTATCGAAAATTTGGTAAAAACTTTGATAAAAATTAGTAAAAAGGGAAAAAACTGATCAAAAATCACGAAGAAATGTTGGAAAATGTTGAAAAATGAGTGAAAATTGACTTGAAAAAAATCGTTCAAAATTCGGTGAAAAATTTTGAAAATTGGGTGAAAATTGACCTAAACTATGTTTGAAAAAGATTAATGACAATCATCGAAAATTTGATAAAAAATTTACTAAAATGGGTGAAAAGTGTAGAAAATTCATTTGAGAAAAAATCGGTAAAGATGATTAAAATTTTTGCGCAAAGTTTCATGAATATGAGTAAAAAAGTGCAAAAAATCGATCAAAAATCACGAAAAAATGTTATGAAATCATTGAAGTTTGACCACAATTCAGAAAAATAATGGTTGATTGTTAAAAATCATTAAAAATTGGAAAAAATAGGTAAAATTGGATAAAAAGTAAAGGAAATTCGCTTAAAATCAAGGAAAAGTGTTGTAAAATTTATGAAAATTGTCTCAAATTATTGAAAAATTGGCTGAAAATTAGGTTTAAATATTTTTTATAATGGGTAAAAAGTGCAGAACAAAATGATAAATCACTAAAAAATGTTGAAAAACGAGTAAAAATAACTTAAATTTTGGGGAAAATCGTTAAAAATCATCGAAAATTACGTGAAAGTTTGATAAAAATGAACAAAAAGTCCAAGAAACTGATCAAAAACCACAAAAAAACGTTTAAAAACAAGTAAAAACTCTAAATTATGAAAAAATTGTTCAAAATCATTCAAAAATTATGTAAAAACTTACTAAACGTAGGTAAAAAATGCAGAAAATTGACCTTAGCTATGAAAAAATTCCTTAAAAATCATCAAAAATGGGGTGAAAGCTTGAGAAAACTTATCAGAAATCATCAAAAAGTAATGAAAAATCGACGAAAATCAAGTAAGAATTTGAAAAAAATGTGTAAGAAAGAGGAACATTGATCAAAAGTTATGAGAAAAATGCTGAAAATGGGTGAAATTGAAGCTTAAATGTGAAAAAATTCGTTAAAAATCATCGAAAATTTGACAAAAATGGGCAAAACAGTGCAAAAATTGATCAAAATTCAAAAAAATTCATTAAAAACCATCGAAAGTCAGGTAAAAATTTGACAAAAATTGCCAAAAAATAGAAAAATTGATGAAAATTACGAAAAAATTATCAAAAATTGAGTAAAAATTTAACAAAAATAGGTAAAAAGTGCAAAAGATGAGTGGCAAGTTGCAAATGACAAAAAGAAATGCTGAAAAGTGGGTAAAAATAATCGTTGAAAATCAGAAAATGGTGTAAAAATTCAATAAAAATGGGTAAAAAGTGCAAAAAATTGATCAAAAATCATGAAAAATTTTCAAAAATCTTTACTATTAAAAATTGTAAAATGACCTTTGAGCTAGCTTCTCCAGTGAAACTCATGTTCAAATCTGAAACCCTCATCGAGTTGGACATTTTCACATAAAATTCAATAATGGTATAGAGGAGTTGTTCTTTCATACAAAACTGAATTCATGATGTGAGTGATCAGCTGACCACCTTATCATCTTCCTTTTGTACGACAATATTTTCAAATGAACTATTGGTGTTCGTGTTGGCAGTCCAAAGATGAATTTAGAAGAAGTTAATCGAAGAAAGATATGAACTTGTCGTTATAAATTCGTTAGCAGATTTTTATTTCAAATACCTAATATTTGGACATTATCTCTTCAGACGAGCGACAAAAGCCTACGATGACGATGATAAGTCGAGATTTTCTTCATTATTCTGTAATACAAGGCTGTGCGAAGCTTTCTTGAGTTGCTTAAGCGCTTCACTCACGTCAGTTAGCTTGATGACTTTTTAATTTGTTACTTTTCGTCATGAGAAAGCCCTAAATATTAATCTTGAAAGGCTATAATATGTCTGCTGTATTCTACGATACGTATAGAAATACTGCATGAAAATAACTTGCAAAGGAAATTTGCATAAAACACGAGCACAAAAAAAGCAACAACAACAATAGCAAGGCTGGCAAAATACGAACCTTCACACCCCAATAATTTCTATATTTACCGACGTCGCTCGTCGCCATCATTAATCTTCGAAGCGAAAGTGAAACTTACTACAAGTATACATCGTATCGAAGTATCTTCTCTGCAGGATTTGCAATCGAAAAAGCATAAAGTACTCGACTACTCGCAGCATATAAATCATGGTGGACGAGTTTTCCACCTCTGTGATTCGTCCGCGCATGCTGAATATTTGGAAAAGGCTGTCTCTCGTCTCCGGTATATTCTTATACTTGTTGTACGCTCTAGCAACAGCAAGTAACCAGGTATAGCAATAGCAACTGTCAATGTACTCGTACCTTCTACCTTCTAGCTTGTGCATGTCTAAATGGATGTTTAGTCAAGTGAACAATATCGCGTTTAATGTTACTGCTCGGTCACGTCGATTCTGACTTTTAGTATGTCGAGATTTGAACTAGCTATAGGCTAGGTACTTAGGTATACTATTTAATACTTTTGTAGTGTACTTATATAGTTCTTGGATACACGCTATACGCGTACCCTGCCTTGCCCAATTGCCCATAGACTGCAAAACAAGCGAATTTTTACGCTTTGTACTTCGTCTCGGTGTGTACGTCTACGTTGGTAAGGTATATCGCGTTTGAGAAATTTCACGCAAATGCGATCGATTAATCTGATTGGTAGCCGCGACATCGATAGTGTCAGTCAAGTATAATGGTTGAAATGGATTTATTTGAAACGATTGCTGTGTGAGCAGAACGAATAATGGAAGTTTTATTCTCGTTTTGATGCAGCATAAAGTATAGATAAAAAGATTTTTAATTTGCTAGATTGATTTTCGAGTTGTGCGTATGAAACCATTGTTTTTACTTTGGAATAAAATTGAAAGATGATTTTTTTTGTAACTCGGAATAAAATGACACATAACAATATCGAGTCTGAAATCAATTTTCCATCAATATCTTCATCGTTTGAAATTAATTGATGGTAATCGAAAAGTTTAGTCAAGAGTTCGGTCGTCTGATTTTCATTAGCACAAAGAAAATTCCCTATTCGATCATTTTTTTGGACATTTTTGCGTTTTCAGAAATTCAACCGAAGCTTACTATCTAATCCAGTACCTAACCTACATACCAAGTTTTTGAGGTATTTTTGTTTTTTGTTTTTTTGTGTCATTAAACTACTTAATGAGGCTTAATAATCTCATTTGGCTGTTTTTTGAAGTTCTGTATTTAAAAATTGAAAAAAAAACCATTGCCATGCATCGTTTTTTGAGCCTGATTTTCGTACAGTAAAATAAACAGGAGAATTTTCCATTTATGAAAGAAATAGAAGAAATGCTCTGTGATGTTCTTTCTTATTCTTCGGTGGGGGTACAGCGTAGGGTAGATCTAATTTTGAAAATTTTAGAAAATTAACAACGGGTAGTGCTTAATAGTTACCAGGTAACGTCAAACTAACATCGTAAAAATTTTAGTCCTGGAAGTTCAAATTTACCTTTTCCAACAAAAGCTCAAAGATTGTAAAACAAAATTTCGAAGAATTTTATCAAAAATGGGTTTAATTCTATTATTCTGACCCAAAATAGCCTACAATGATAATTTTTCATCTTTACCCTCGTATTTGAGGAAAATTAGAAAAATGTTATTTTTCACACTTTTTGAAATATTTCAAAATAATTTGAAAAAATTCGATTTTGAAAGAATTTTAATTGAAATGAGTTTAAAAATTCTAACTCATCTGAACCATTTTTAGCGATTTTTCACCTCTTTTACTTTTTCTACTGGACCTTAAATATTTTCGTTTTATGAGAAATACCTAGTTTCTCTTGACCTTTTTTTCTTCAAAAAAATAAATAAAAAAAAAAAATCAGGAGTAGTGAAAAAAGGTTTCTGATGACTTCAATGACTTAAGGAAGCTTACTACTTCTATGTCAATTGAAATTTTTTCAAAATTGAATATTTCTCGAATTATTTTGAAATATTTCAGGAAGTTTGAAACGTCATGTTTTTTTGATCTCCCTCAAAAATATGGTAGAGATGAAAAATTATCGTTTTTAATTATTTTGAGTAAAAATAGCGGTATTAAACCTATTTTTAATCAAATTTTTTGAAATTTTTTCATTGCAATTTTTAAAATTTTCAGTGTTTTTTTTATCTTTGAGCTTTCGTTGAGAAGGGTAAATTTCAAAATTTGCAAAAGTCGATCCACCCTAGTACAGGTGGATACTGGAGCAAATATCTGGCACCCCCACCCCCACTCATAGACACATCTTAACTCTCTATACTAAATATACATGCTAAATTTCAATTACTAGCTTAATTTGAAGGGAAGATATGGACCAAACAACCGATTTTTAAGGTCAAAAAGAAGAAAAAACCCGATATTTATGCCTCTTCATTGACTTAAAAGAAAGATTTTTGGATATGTTATGCAACTTTTGATTCTCTGCCAATTGGTGTAGAAAGAACAATTTTTTTCAATTTTAGCCCCTCAGCACCCCCTCACCCGAATTTGGGCCTAACTGGATTTTGACCCAAGGTCATCCCCACTCGAAAATATCAGATCCGCAGCCAATCTAAGCGGACTGCTAAAATTTGAGCGATTTTGTTCGGTATTGAGCCGAGCAAAAGATTTATAGTTTCGGAGCGACAAAATAAATACAAATAAATAAATATCCGATATAGTCAAAAATGGTCTCAATGGTCTTCTGGAACCTCAAAACGAATTTCGTTGGATCTTCCCAGCTCTCTCTTCGCTATCTAGCTTAGGTCGATAGTCCACAATAGCCTGATTTTCATTGACAGTATGACATTGAAAATCAGCCTAAAAAATTGCGTTTACCGTCCACAATTTTAATCAGTTCACGACGTATTTTTAGCTTGGTTTTATGCGCCATATTGTCAAATAAAAGAGCCGGGATATTGAATTCGGAGGGGAGGGGAGGCGCAAAGAGTATCCGCAAAATGTATTTGGAAGCCTGAAAGGCATATTTCTGGACACGTTAAATAATCATATATTGAAATTTATTTTTATTTTATTTTTTCCCGAAGACTAAACTCATTTACTCGGCTAGGTACAGACCAAAAATCGGTGGAGGGGAGGGAGGGGGAGAAGAGGCTTCAATATTTATATACACGAGAGTTGGGATGACCGGTGATCAGAATTCAGTTCTTTCTAAATTTGAAAAAACGGTTACTGAGATTCTTCTACCAAGGCATTTGTTTTTAAATCAATCGATGTACAAATAAAAAGTTGTGTAACGATAACGCATCCGAAAGTCAGCCTTTCACGTTGATCAGGCAGGGAGATTTGAAGACGTTCATCCCGTATCTTCCCTCCTAACTCAGGCTAAGGTGAGTTATAGATTTCGTAGTGATCTTAAATATGCGTTTTTACCATTTAACCTCCTCATAGCCTCGAAAAAGAATTTTTTTTATGTGGTTGTTTCGGTTTTTTGAATTCGTTCTGTACGTATTTTCGTTCCAAATTGAGTTACCCAATTTAGATTATTTAACTGAACATATAAGCTCTTTTCACACGATTATTTTTCAAAATTATGTACATTTTTAAAATGCACAGACCATTTGAGCTCTTCGAGAATGTGTGATACTTATTGTCTGGATTTTTCGTAGTACAACTGTAATAAATGGGGGATGGGGAGGAGGGGAAGGAAATGATAATTCACATTTATGTTTTTTGACTATTTAAAAAAAATTTTTCACCCACTTTAGGCATGACTGGGACGGATAGGATAACCCCAAAGTTCTAAAACTTGGTATATTTTCTTCGTAGGGTCGAAATACTGTAAATCAGACCATTGAGAAAGCTGCAGTCTGATATCACCCACTTGAAAAAATTCCCCCCCCAAACGAAATACGCGCGAAAATACTCGGTAATATTATCAATCATATTTCACACTAATTCAATCATGGTCGGACAGGCCGATTTCACAAATTCTACGAATAATACGTATCATCAGGCTGGCTATAAATCATTATGCGTCGTGCATAGGAAAATACCGCCGAAATGTGAAAAAAATTCAAGAAAAAAATAAAACGAAACAAAACAACATACAGAGGGAAACCAAGAAGTGGTCGTCTTGGTCGTCATCATCATCAACATCATCGATGTAACATATTTTTGAAATAGATAGTTGCTGTGTATCCCGAAGCAGCTGCGATGGGCGTGTATTACGTATGTTTACCGTTTGCTAATATAGCAAAGAAGCTTTCATCTTTTCGTTCGTATTTTTTTTTTTCGCTATTTTTTTTTTCCTTCTTTCATGTCGAAACCTCGTATTTGTGTGTGTCTTCTGCGTAGTGCACGCGGGCACGAAGACTATAAACAAGGATAGTGAATGGGTAATTACTAGGTATACGTTGTCGCTACGCCAGATCAACTTCCTACGGCTTTATAAATTTTTTCAATTCGCTCTAAATTAAAGTCGAATAAAATTTCTAGCTTGGCAACCTAACTGGACGTAAATATATAGGTACGTACGTGCTAGGTAGGTAGATAGGTAGGTAGGTAGGTAGGTAACACTTGGCAAGAAATGGTCGCATTACTACGTTAAAGCTGGTTAGTTGCTACCCCCTTTGGAATGAGCCAGGCAGTACATTGTGATTGGGAAAACAATAACTTCTAACTTGAGAATACGCACGATACGTACTTCCGATGGGTATAGTGTCCTTCGTATTCTTCGATACGGCCGAACCGAACCGAACCGAAAAAAAAAAAAAAAATACTAAAAACAATGGCAATGGTGTATTCTCTACACCATGGGAAGACATGCTCGGCAATACAGAAAGGTTAGATTTTAACATTACGATAAACTGGAAGTGACGCCTTCCTCAGCGACGGACGCGTTGCGTTGCTAGTAACGTTTTATTATCAATCGCGCCCTTTTCCTCTTTTTATTATTATTTTTTTTTATTTTTATTTTTATTCCGACATAAAATGTGAAAATACACACGATAACGATTTTCCCCCTGATCGTCGTGTATATGTTTGAGCGAGCAGTTGATGGCGATATTTGTATATAGGTACTACAAACATATATGACGTATGCATGTGTGTGTGTGTGTATGTGTAAGTGTAAGTATCATACACAAGTTACGTGTATAAATTTTAATTGATTGTCGAATATGAGCATTGTGAACACGTAGATTTGCTACATCCACCGGTCTGGAACTCTTCAAATACATCTACAAGCATATTGCATTTATATATAAGGCCGTAGCGACAGCTAACGTTATGTTACATCGTGAAGAAGTCTAAAGGGGAAACGCCTTTTCTTCCCTAAACAAAATGTTAATAAAGAATCAAAATGAATTATTGGAAATTAGCTACGTTGAATTAGTCTCATCAAGCGAAACAGCCTTGTTAACGGATTAATTCGCCGAATGCCGTGCAAATTAATTAAAATTTTCGAATATACGAGTACATCGATTGGCTTATTATACCTGAAAAAAAAAGTAACCGAATGCCAGTTTTTTTTGTGTTAGAAGTAGATATCGTTGAGGTAGAGACGTTCCGATTGGATAATTGTATTCGCAAATTAGCTATTTTATATTTTAATTTTTGATTCTCGATGAGTTATTCCTTGAAAAATTTAAGCTAGTGGAAAATGATGCCAAGTCTTGTACTAGATATTTGTTTTGTTCGAAGGTAATGATTTCATTCTATTTCAAATTCAATTAATTTTATTCTCCTTTTGAAGAATTGTTTCAAAAAAAATACATAGCAAAGGATCAAAATTCGAGAAATAATTTTGAAAAAGCTACTTCTGAAATTTTTTATTCGGCGTTAAATTTTTTTTATTTTTTGCAGAATGTTGGTATCCCTTAAAATATAAAGGAAAATTGAGTAAAATTACGCTGTTTTTTACTAATTATTAAATGTTTTTCTATTTTTTTCGCTGCCATCTGATTTTTTTAAAGAAAAATTCAAGCTTATTCGTGAAAAATGAAAGGTCATACTTTTTAATTAAAAAGAAATAAACCTAGATTTTTAATCTTTTTGCATAGAATTTGTTCAAATTAATGAGAAAATGAAAATGAAACTTTAAAAAATTTGTTTATAATTTTATTAATAGCTTTTGTATTCTTTTTTTTTTTTAATTTTTATAATTTTTAATATTCTTTCTCTATAAATTTTTGCCTTATTCTAACGACTCACGTTGTTTTGTCCAATTTCTATGGTTTTTGGATATTTTTTATTTTCTTTTATGATCTTTTTTGAACTTCCATGATATTTTAATGATTTCTATTTAATTTGAAATTATTTCTGTAGTGTTTGCATTTTTTTGAAAATATTTCAATAAGGTTTAAGTTATTTTTTGGGATTTTCAGAATGCTCTGAAAACATATTTCATAATTTTTTTTTAGAACGGTAGGTCCATTTAGATAATATAAATGTAACTAACTTTGTGAACAGAGTTGGGAAGGGGGTACTAGAATCTTGAGCCCTGCCAATATTGAATTAGACCTCTTTGAAAAATTCCTGTTTTGGCTAGAAATTTTGTAAAACTTTTCAAAGTTTATAAAATATTTGAAACATTAAAAAAAAATTATGAAAATATTGTCATTTGAGTAGAGTTTTCGTAAAACGTACAAAACTTTTAAAAATCCAAGAAATGTACATTTTATTTCTTGAAAAGCCTATCAAAATTGAGTCTTAACCCCAGGCCCTCTTCACTTTTTTTTTCAGTCAAGCTCCGCCTATGACCAACTTTCAGAAATGGGAAAATTTTTTTTATTTTAATTTTCCATAAAAAATGAAAAATTCAAATATTGAAACGTATTTTTTTCTATTTCTTGAAAATCATTGGATTAGAATTTACGTATAATACCAAAAAAAAAAAAAAAAAAAAAAACATTGCAAAGCGTTGCTTTTTGAGCCTAATTTCCTTAAAAATGAAAAGATACATAAATTATCTATCTATATTCATGGAATAGAAAAAAGGCGTACTCTGGGATGCAGTAGATACTGGAATGAATATTTGAAACCTCGAAATTGCGCATTTAGGACAACTGCTAAATTTACATGTCAAAATTTCACTTTTTCGAGGCTAAAACTTCGAAAAAGCGCATCTATGGTTTTTATTAAGTCTACATACCAAATTTCAACCTCCCAGCTGTATTTGGAGCGGAGATGGGGGAGGGGGAGAAACAGCCTTTTTTCACGGTCCAAAAGGAGAACTCCCCCTCCCCCCATATCTCCCTTCGTAATTGACCTGGAAAGCTGATTTTTGGATATGTTACACAACTATGGATTGCCTATCGATTGGTTCAAAAACAAATAATTTTTGCGATTTCAGCCCCTCAGCATTCCCTTGCCCAAATTTGGGCATAACTGAATTTCGACCCGAGGTCGATTCCACTCCGGAATATCAAATCTACAGCCCAATCTAAGCCTATTTCCCAAATTTGATCGATTTTGGTTGGTATGAAGCTATGCAAATGATTTTTAGTTTTTTGGTAATAAAATTAAGAAAATGAAAATAAATATCGAATATGGCCAAAAATGGTCGTAATAGTTTTCTAAGATCCCAAAATGACTTTTGTTGAAATTCCCTCATTCCCCCCCTCCGCATCTGCCGTGTGTCGATAAACCGTAATAGCCTGGTTTTCATTGACAATATGACACAGAAAATTAGGCTAAAAATCAAGCATTCGAGTTAATAATCGCGATCATCAATCTTGTATGTAAAATCCGTCCAGAAAATCCCCCTACCCGCATATCCTGTTAGTATACCATGCACTTATATACATCCCTACTGCTGCAGGGGAGGTGGTATTACTACAATTTTTCAACGTTTAAATAGTGGAGAAGAACTGAGCCTCGACTTCAACGTACTCCCCCCCCCCCTCGAATCGTGATATTCCATTAATTTCATAGGTTAAATTAACGGCGTTTTGACTCTGCAACAATTTAAACTCCTGCTTTTCATCAGCTGTTGGAGTTAATAAAATTGCATACCTAATTCACCGTGAAAAATATTTTGGACGACGTTTAAAATTTACAATAACTAGGCAAATATCAGAATCGAAATAGAAAAAAACACACAACAAAACAATATAAGAAAAAGAGGGAGATAAATGCTACGAATATATAATTAATATGGAACCATATATTATGTGGCGTGCATCTACATACGATGGGCAATTCGAACGAATGAATACAAGTGTACTTTCGGTGGCCGCGTGTCAACACAAATACTTTGTTTGAATGGAGAGAAAAAAGGTCTCACCAGGTTACCATACCTTTAGCATAGACCTACGTATTAAATAATGATAGCAGTTACAAAAGACACATCGTAAAAATCATCCGATAAAATCTATACGGCAGAATGTTGAAAGAAGGGACACCTTTATTAGGCGATAAATTTATGTAGTATACTTGATAATGTAATGTTGTGTTTACACGGCGAATTAACCGCGTATACGTACATTTCCACACATCGTAATATGTGATAAAGAACCCCTTTGGTAGTATCGCGGAGCTAATGACCTATAAGATGACGCTACTTTCTCAGTAGGTCTAGGTAGTAGGTATACGAGTCCGAGGAGGTTTCCATGTACGTATGATTCATTGAGACGTACCGTACCGGACTCGTATCGTGTACAGCGCTGTGTCGGCATGGCAATGGCGGCGGTTTCTTTTAAACGACAATTTAACTGTATCGCGGAGGATATTCCAAGAAGTACCACAGATCGGTAGTACATATGTAGTAATATGCGAGATGGTATCTGGATGGCACGCGGATGATGACGAGACGGCGACGAATGATCATTGTTCGTGCTTCAAGACCTATACCGAACACCATAAGGCGCGAAGTTTTCGTATACTCCCACAATTTACGCAACACACACAACCTTCTTCATTATTATAACCCACAAAATATATCGGTAGGTTTGTAACCGAACGAAGGTCGTCGAATTATCTGGTGGCCAACCGAGAACCGCATAGTGGTCGCCGCAATAAGTTTATTGTCAAATGGTCGCTCAAAGTGGCAGAAAATAATGTGTCTTATTGTCGTACATGTGAGCTGGAAGGAGGGGGGAGGGGGTTCGCTTATACAACGGTAATCAAATCTTATTCGATGGATGACGGACGATTAATCCTGTCAAATTTGCATTAAATAACGGGAAAATTTATGGATAAAATTTTTTCACAGAATTGTAGATCATCATCATCCCCTAAACAACATATCCACAATCAGACTGGAGCTTCTCCCTATCACCAGCCATGTCCTCGTTTGTGCCACAAAAACTGTTTTTTTTTTTTTTTACCAATAACTTCGCCTAACTTTGTTGCTAAACGCGATACAGAAAAAAAGTTAAATCAAAATGTTTAGCTGGTCTAATTTCCAATAAAAAAGGTTATTACATTTTTTTTTCGAAAATCGATTGAAACACTTTAAAATGAGTTTGAAAAGGGCGAGTTATGGGCAAACGTGATGTTCCGCGTGGTGTTTCTATCACGTCGCGAGAGCCAGTGGCCAACGTTCGTAGACACCCGGGCTCAATCCTCTTTCCGAATACTTGAACAAATTACATGGACTAAATGCTATGTTACCTCATATTAAAGTAATTATTGTTTGAATAAAGGTACAAAATGTTTGTGTTATTGTAAAATTATTTTAATTTAATAAAATTAATTTATTCTCATCGTAATTTTCACAACTATCTGATCCTGAATCATTGATATTCTCTTTTGATTGAGCATCAAATCGACTATGGGAGGTAAAATTGAAATATTACGTTCAGCTATCCAAAATTATTGTCCTACATTCATTTCGGGGGGGGGGGGGGCGTTTCTCAAAAACATTTCCGTCGAAGCTTTTGCAAACTGACATTTTGTTAAAAACCCTTGAAAAAAGGAAAAAACGATGAAAACTTGCTACCAACGATGATTTCGAGTTAAAATATGTGTAGTAATTTCATTTTTGTAAACAATTTTCAAAAATAATTTTTTTCGATTTTATGAAAATTTTCAAACTTTGAGTCAGTTCTGCAAATTGAAAAAAATTGAGTAAGAAAACTGAAATTTTTATCACATCATTTTGAGGTAATTTCGCAACTATTGTGACCACCACCGTTTGCAGATTTCCGATTCAAGTGCAGAAATTCAACCCACCTGTTATGTTTACGTATGCTGAAAGGTAATTGAGCCCGCGTGTCTACGAACGTTGGCCGCTGGCTCTCGCGACGCGATAGAAACATCACGCGGAACATCACGTCAGCGTATAACGTGCCCTTTTCAAACTCATTTTAAAACGTTTAAATCGATTTTCGAAAAAAATATATTCAAACATTTTTTATTGGAAATTTAACCAGCTACATTTTTTGATCTAATTTTTTTTCTGTATCTCGTTTAGGAATAGAGTTAGACCAAAATTATTAGTAAAAAACCTATTTTTGAAACACAAATGGGAATATTTGAGGAGAAGCTTCAGTTTGATTTTGTCTAAATGTTAGATATGTTGTTTGGATGAGGAGGAGGAGGAGGAGGGGGATGATCTACGATTTTACTAGAAAAAAAATGTATCCCTAGATTTTTCTCTTATATTTTGTAATTTTCTGTGTTAATTTGACTGGACTACGATGCGACGGTGCTATGACAATATACACCAATGCCTAACCACAGTATGCAGAAAAGATTAGTATCTATTCGTATAATAGGTACACGTGCATGGCTATTAAACATTTTGTAGTTACATACACGTTACATTAGACATAGCCAGAGCTACATAAGTGTAATTTTTTAGGCAACTAAATCGACCACTACAAGTTGTAGGTACACACTTCCATACACAGTGTACCTATATGATCGTAATTTAGTGCAGGAAACAGATCGCAGTCGACTTCCGAGCTTATTCAACGAGTCCTCTGTCTCCCTCGGCCGTCGCCCAGCGCCCCTTTGCGTAGGAATTGTTTCGTCGGGCTGAACAATGCAAATTAGTGATGCATATTATATGCAACATATTTTTCTTTCGAATAGTTTTAATATGCAAATGTCGAGGAAAAAAACGAGTTATGTAAATTGTCAGGCATTTTTCTCAAGTATATTAACCGGTGCGGTGTAAGTTTGTAGCTCGTTTAAAGTTTCACTTATCTGTAGCTTTATACCTATGTTGAGAGAGAAAGAGAGAGAGAGAGAGATACCTACATAATAAAATACATGTAAAATGAACGAAGAGGGGGGGGGGAGGGGGGGGTCATCGCGAGTTGATGCTGAACGTTGTGTTAATTACACGTGGTCTGTGGTATGATGAACGCGCGTGTGATGACCGGTGATGGAAACTTATCGTCTTGTTTACATGCATGCGTTGTTGTTGTTGTTGTTGAGCGAACAGAAGCTCTCGATAAGATTAACTCTGTGGCGGTATTCTCATGAGTAGGATTGTACGTATGACCGCCTCGCCTGCGCCTCCTATCCTATGCCTTCGTCTTTTTAAAATAATTATTAAAAAATGCCGAAGATTGAACTTGCGACGATTTATTAGCTGAAGACAGCGATAGGACGGACGAGTTTAATCGGAGCGTAACGCAACGTCCTATATGATGAATTACTCGCTTGTATGTATATGATTATTTATGCGGAGTATATATTTATGTATTAGTACTGCGCGTCACATTCGTGTAGTTGTAGACATCCTATATATATGTATATATATACCTACCCAATACATGTACATGGATTACACGTAGGTACATATACTACATATATCTACATATGTATGTGTATGTATTATAATATAGGTATAATATACGATACGTTGCGCACACCACGCACACGCATGATTTTTATACTTTAATTAAAAAAATTACAAAAATTTTAATTCTTTTCCGAGAAGCGCGAAACGATGCGACGATGCGACAATTAAGTTTGTTGTTGGTTCAATTAAAGCTTTTCAAATATGATATGCTACCTACGGTTAATTTATCGTCGTTGTAGCCTTGACGATGTACAATGGGTAATGGGTAAGAGTTTTTCGCCCCGGTGCTTTTCCTTCGATGTACGACAACGTGTTATAAATTGACGTTGTCATCGTTAAAATTTGCGAATTGTGTAATCTCGACGAAAGTTGAGCTCGTGGAAAGAATCGACGAAAAAACCCCGGCCGGCGTACATCGAAATTTTGTCGATTCCTTGTACGAACCCAAATGTGTCATTTTTTACTTAATTCGACTTCCTCATACTCTATATTGACCTTCAAATTGACAAAAATTTTGAAGACCATGGGTACAGGGTAGTCGGATTGAGAGAATATTTAATTTTCGTTCTCGTCAAATGTCAGATTAGTATGAGAATTGATGGGCCACTTGTATTTTCCATCTTTTACTCGCAGTTTCTCCATTTTCATGGTGTGGTGGGGGGCTATTCAGGGACCGTAAACGTTATTTAAAAAAATATATAAATATTCAAACTCAGCGAAATTGTTGCCATATGAAGGGGGCTGGCTGGTGGAGAGATTCAGAAGCGTCGGGTCAAAAAAATAAACCAATATTCGAACTCAGCATCCTCGAATCAGTAATATTCGATATGTTACTTCAGTTTTTGTATTTTTTTTGTATTTTGACTAAAATTGAAGACCCCGTGTGTCCAGCAGGGTAATTGAAGCGAACGCAAAAATGTCTCTTCGTGGTAATTTTTTCAGATTTTTAAATAGAAGCTGTGAACCTTTTTGCTCATCATAAAAAGTTGAATTGTTCATCCAAAACGTTAAAATTTCAGCTTTCAAAATTTTGCTTATGAATTCTGAATCTCCTTTCTATTTCCTAAAAGACCGAAAAAACTGATTCATTTCCAATGGTATAACCGTTGTCGACTTTCGGAAGGAGAGGGGGACGTAATTGCTGAAATTCATTGTTAGAAAGTCAATAATATGCGGCCCAAGCGAACCGAGGACAAATGTTTTGCAAAATTTTTAGGGTTAGAGATCGCAAAATGAGTTATTTTTGACATATTTCTAAGCTCTAAATGTTGAATTTACTGTTTTGCATGTGTAAAAATAGCTCTGGTGGGTTTTGTCCCAAAATCTCCTCCTCCCCTACCTAAGCGCTTGTACGCTGCTCTTATTTTAAATACAACTAATTTCAAAATGTGAGACTTCAAAGTTGAACCATTCGACAACGTATCGAAATTGTTGGAAAATTGCAAGGACCTCCCTTCCCCCTCCCCCCTTCCATCCAACCATTGCAGGGTTATGGCCGAAATGATGGGTGTCTTTCACTAGACCACTGAGAGAAACTGCAAACAATTTTTAAGGAAAATCAATAGAACCAAGATGGGATTTTGGTTGTTTTGATATGGAATGAGTCTTTCCAAGGGAAAAAATGAAATATTTAAAAACAAAAAGAGATTTTTGAAGATGAATTTTTTTAAACATAGCCATTGAGTCGAGATTAAGATTTATTGAGTTGTTTAAAGGAAAAAGGCTTGACGGTATGTATGAGAATTTTAAACCCCATTTTATGAAATAAAAATTGCAAATAAAATACAAAAGGTAAAAGTAAAGGCTGACAAATCCCCTTTAAATTTATTGTTGAATTTTAATCAATCTCCAAGATTTGTATCCAGCACGAAAAATACTTCTAGAATAGCCCATTTTTAGTTCAAAAAATATCCAACTTGTCAATTTTTCATATCTGATATACAAGTTTGTAATGTGGGGGGGGGGGGGGGGTAATCTCTGCTTAGCAGAGAGTTTTTAATGAAAAATTCGAATTCAGTGTGAAGAACGGGTCAAGAGTGTTTGGAAAAATGTGAAAAATACGAGAAATATCGTTAAATTTTTCACAAAAGTCGGTGGAAATTTAAGAAAAAGTTTAAAAAATGAGCGAAATTCTACCAAAAATTGAGAAAAAATGTCATAAATAAAGGAAACATATTGAAAACACATCCGAAAAGTCAAATTGAACGTTTTTTTTCGTCATAGAACTAAAAATGCATCATTCTTGGAGTACTTTTCGTGTTTAATTCAAATTTTCAATCAAAATTTTTCCACCAATCGACGATTTTGGTAGAAATAAAAAAAAAAGTGCACAAATATAAAAAAAAAATGAAACAGCTGTTTCATCTCGAATTTCGATGAAAATAATCATTCTGGAATTAGTTCTAGTGCTGAGTTCGGAACTGTAATCGAGACTTTTCAGTTATATTCCAATGAAGGGCCCGTTTATAGCCGCGGGGGGAGGGAGGGGAGACTCGTTCGCTCATTGCACTCGATTTTTTACCGATATAAAAACAAGTGTGAATGAGAAAATTCAGCTCATTTAGAATGAGAATTTTAATTTTATGCCATGAACCAATTACTCGCCTTCTGTCAGTCTTTCTACAGCTTCGAATGACCTCACGGAATGAGGACATACGAAATTTTTGTCTGAATTGGCATTTTTGAATAATTTGTTACAGACCGTTTTGCACGAAACCGGTTTTGCAGCTTTCAATTTGTTTCTTTTATTTGTTGAGAAAATCAGGATACAAGTTGAATTAGTGTAAATCTTTTTGTTCTTACCATGAACCTTTATATCTGAAGATGGTTAAAGTCTTCTCTTCATTTAAAAAAAATCATCAATAACCCTTTGGAAACCACTGAACCGGTTTTAAAAATATATAATGAATATATATGCACGTAATGAAAAATTTCTCTATGTAATAATCTATACCAATTTATGTCAAATTTAAATAATTAGTAAAAAAATGTGTTTTCAAATTTTTTTAGGACATCTTGTATATGTAGAGGTAGAAAATCTGATTTTGGGAATTAACAAAGCACCTTCATTATTTTTAATGTTTTGAGGTTTTTTTTTCTCGATTGAAGCTTTGGTCGTTGAACAAATACGAATGTTGAAGGTATTTGATATAATATGAATTTTTTATTTTAGTATCTGTAATGACAAATGTATTTTATCCCCCCTTCCCCTTCTCCTTCCCACCTCGTCTCACCATTCAGAATCAACCTCGATGTAGTATAATTTTGTCAGCCATGTGTACTTTGTTTACGCCTGGCGAATCGATCTATACGCACAAACGCAACACACCACACACCATCCAGCCTGTAGAAGGGATGATCTTGTATATGTATATCTAGATCAATGGTAACTAATCGGTTAGCCGCGTGTAACTTATAAACTCGCTGCATTTCGATAAGGTAATAAGCCTTGTCTTTACAACAATATAAAAATATATTACACGGAACCGATTGCGACCCAATGAAAGGATAAAAGCAAAGAAAAACTTGCCAGTGAACCAGAACGCCACCGAAACATCTGTATCGGCGTATTAACAAACCAAGACCCATACAACAAATCGTAGAAATTTGATCGGCAAGTTCCTTTGTACGTCTCTTTGTCTTCGTCGCAATACAACAGCAACAACAACAGCTAAGAGCATCGTCGTCGTTTTGCTTATACACGCTGAGAGCGGATAATGTATAATAAAAATGTCGTACTGTATATTCGTATAATGTTTTGAATTCGTGACGAAAAAATAAAATATAAAATAATAATGCTGAAAAAAAAAAAAAAAAAAAATGAAAAATACGTAAGAAAAAAAACTCGTGCTTCATCTTACACGCGGGATGCGAGTATTCGGTTGGTATTTTTCCTTTTGCAAATCGATCATCGCGTCGACTATTATTGAGTTCTTACTCGCAATTCATCGCCTTCGAACGTGCATACGTATTTAAGCAGAAAAGTACTGGTTAGCAAGATGCAGTTCTAGCGAATTTACGACCAGATACCGGTTTTAAATTGTACACTGTACATTTACGAGCAATAATCATACTACAAAGAGGTATATCAAAATTCAAAATTATGCTTTACGACTATGCATCAAAATCTATCAAATTATTAACCTATACTTGACCAATAAATAACTAATCCGCGGCTAAATTACCTATTCGGGTTGTTATAAAGGGTACCGAAATCAAAAATGTACCAAACGTTTTTAATGCATGTAGTTTGTACCAGTTTTGGTGAATCGAGATCGAAAAAAGCAATGAACGCTTTATTGTAGGTAGAGAATTGTTTTTTTTTTTTTACCATCTGTGGAATGAAATATTCGCGTGAATGAACCTCGTGTCAGAAAAGGTAGATCTACATGAAATGATCGTTCGAATGAATTTTTTTAATATGAAAATTCGAGTATTGATTTGAATTCTTTCAATGCATATGGAATATGATGAATAATAGCTGTGACTTGCGAGGTGTGTTTCTACATAATTCGAACAATTTTATCGTCATTAAGCGGCCTGATATGCAAGAAATATGAGTGGAGGTATACGGAGGTCGCAGGGAGGTAGCTTGAGTCCTCCAAATGTTGAAATAGCCCTTCTCTTCCTTTTTAATGTTTTCATGAAAATTTAATAATTGATAAATTACAATATTTCAGAGCTCCAAAATTTAAATTGCTACAAGTATACAGTGAATTCCCCAATTACCCAATTAGCAAAATAAACGTAATCATTTTTTTTTTTTTTTTGTAAATAACGAGGTGTACTTAGGCTTCCTCTATAAATGTTGATGTATCCGTTGCAATGGAAGAATTGGGAGGGAGATAGATCGCGTTGACTCCGTGATACAATTTCATTTCGGATGTGTAAATCTCATCCTATTCCGTTTCAATGTTTAATTGTTTTCCTAAATTTTCCAGGTGGGCGCATTTTACTTTTTTTGAACATCTCCGAACGATCGGAGTCACAATAGTTGCAAAATTACCTCAAAAGAATGTGGTGAAAATTTAAGCCCCCTAACTCAATTTTTTTACGCTTAAAAAATTCGTTTAAAGTTCAAAAATTTTCATAAATTTTCAAAAAAGTCAAATAAAAAATTGTTTTAAAATTTTTTCCAAAAAATGAAATTATTTTACATAATTGAACTCAAAATGATCATTGTTGGGAAATTTTTGCCATTTCTCCTTTTTTCAGAGGTTTTTAAAAATGCTCACTTATGCGTTTTTTCACAATTTTCTGAAAAACTATGAAGGAAATTTTTTCAGAAACACCCCTCGGAAAGATGATTAAGTACAAAATTTCAGTTTTATCCGCCATAGACATTTTTCAGGGGCGATTAGAGAATGGTTCTTGCAAGAATTTTTTCACGTCATTAAAATTTTTTTTCAGTCAATTCTTAGTTAGTCCATTTAAGATCTGTTTTCCCAACGTTTGCCTTTTTCAGGGCTTCTCAATTGATATTCCAGCACACAGAAATACAGTATCCTTCTCTCAATTTTGAACAAATTTATTTCAAAATACGTAAAAAAAAGACTTTTGAGTGACCTTAAAAAATCGTCTGTGAGAAATAAAATTGAAATATGTATTCCGCTTAATCGTCTAAAATTGATGTCCACAATCCGTTTCGGGGGGGGGGGGTTTTTCTGAAAAAATTTCCTTCATGATTTTTCAGGAAATCGTGAAAAAATGCAAAAATTGGCATTTTTGAAACTATGAAAAATGGAAAATGAGTAAAATTTTCCAACAATTATCATTTTGAGTTCAATTATGCATAATAATTCAGTTTTTATAAAAAATTTTCACTGGATGTTTTGAAAATTAAGTTAGCGGGCTGAAATTTTGACCATGTTCTTTTGAAGTCATTTCGCAACTATAGTGACCCCCCGTTTGCCGATCCCCCCCAAAGCAAAATTTGACGTACCTTACTATACACCTTCTTATGATAAATCTATCTTTGGTGAGAGAAGAGAACCTAGCGAAGCAAGTGTGGTTGTTTTGCGAAATATCAAATGTGAATTGCCCAAAAAAGGTCATTCTAACGCATATTTTGGGCTCTATTGAGGCGAATGAAATTATCTGTGGAGCTAATTTTACATTATTATGAGAAGTTCAAACACCCCCCCCCCGCCTCACCCCCACTGAGACTCAAAGATCCTTCTCTATTTATGTATTTTAAACCGAAAAATAGTCGGTTTGTTTACAAGAAAAGAAATAAACAGATTTCAAACAATTGAAGTTGATTATATTCGTATCAAAAAATTCTACAAAAAATTTTTGGGCACGAGATGATCTTTTCGTTGAATATCCTAAGCTCAAATTCGAGGTCAGGACGTTACATTAAGAATTCACCCAATATCGTAAATTCAACATTCGAACCGAGTCAATTGTTGATGAATTATAATGATTTATTTCCAATACTATTGCAAAAGTTACATATAATATTGAAAAAATATATTACCACCTAATTTTTCGATTTTCCGGCTTTCGAAGAAGGAATTTTTTCTAACAATAAGTATAATGTGAAGTATGGTGTATATTTGAGGAATGATGGCGATGGTGGTGATGATGATGAGTTGGCGATGCTATGTATCTATACGTACGTTAGGAATAATGTAAACCTACTTGTAAATTTTAATCTTATGTATATGGCAACCTAATTTTAAGTAACATGGGTTGTCCCTTTATGACATGAATATTTATGGTTTTTTTTTTAAGGTTCGAGAAGACGCGACGTGGCGGTGTTATCGTGTGCCTTGAATATATTAACGTTACAACCGATACGAGGTGCTTGCTTTCATCATGGAGTATATTTCCATTTATACGTATGAGGAGTATCAGCAATGAGAATCGCGTCTAGACGCTGTATCTACCTACCTAATACCTACTTGGATTCTACACGATGGAAAATTTTCACGTACTTACAGACAACCAAAATCGTTTACGGAGTTTTTGAAGCCCCTGCCCTACCATCCGAGAAGCAAACGTGAAATTTTTACAACATAGTGCCAGAGATGCCTATAGGATTCTGGAGAAAGGTACATACTGGGTACGTATACGTTTACGTGTATATCTGTACAAGTCTTCTTTTTTTTTTTTTCTTCATTTTTCTTCCATGTACGCGTAAGATAGGTACACACGAATCTAGGTGTACCGAGTGAACAATTAACTCTGACAATGAACGTGACGAAATATAAGTACGATGAAATATAGTGGGAATATAACGAAGTTATGTAGGCGTAAAATACCTCGCAACAATATAATAGAGCTATGGAGTTTTCTGGTGTATACGCGTGAACATGCGGCTACACAACAAGAATATACGTATAGTACTAAGGGACAGAAAATGAACGAATGGATCCGTTATACGAATAATAATAATAAATAAAAAAAAAAACAACAACAACAACAACAGGGAATAAAACCAGCCACTTTCCCATGCTGCCTTATTCGATCCGGGCCTTATACATAGTTTTTTCAGACTTGAATTATTAAAAACTTACTGTAATAGGATATTCGATGGCTACCTATACCTAGACCTACCTACCAGCGATAAATTTGATCATTGATAATTTCGATAATTTTTAACGTAATTTTTCCTACAGCCTTTTTAAAGAGCGGAAAATTATTAGTACGCGTATCGATTCGAATTTAATAATTTTTTCGTCTTTGCTAAATCGCGAATTGTTTTATATATATATATTTTTTTTTACGTAATACGACGTATTTAATTTAATATTTCTTTTCTCGGTATTGGCGCGCGCGATAATTATCTTTATAAACCGTTTAATACATAATTTTGTCCGGACTACGTGGTCGGAAAAGTGCCATTTTTTCGCACCACGAATTCGTATAATTATATCGAATATTATGGGTGGGTGTAATATTACCTATCTGTAGATGAAATACAGATTTAATATTAGAACTGTTCGATATACCAGCAATGTTATTTCGATGCGAAGATCTGCGAGCAATTATCGCGATGGTTTTTACAGTATTTTTGCAGACGTGATTTTTTCTTTCGTTTGGCGAATGCATGTGAACGCGATCCAGATATTAGAAAAGTATATAAGATGAGGAGGGAGAAAAGAGGTTATGAATTGTGTTTTTTTTTGTGTACGTGTTTCAAAGTTATAAGATGGAAGGATTGAGTTATTTTTACGTTTATAAGTGTTTTAGTACAAGATTTTTAGGCTTTGCGAAAATTTAATTTATAGGCAGTGTGAAGTGATATATTTCAATATTTCCGAACTTCTCTAAAATTCATGCATATTTTGCCCTACTTTAGGGAGGCAAAGGAGTGCAAAATCTAGGTTTTTTTGGCAAGTACTTCACAAATAACGCTTTCACGAAAAAAAATGCTCGAACAAAAATTGTAGAGTATTGAAAAACAAACATTTTTATTTCTTTGACTTTTTTCTCCAGGAGGTCGTGGGGAGGAGCTAGGGCGTTCAGAAAATAATCATTTTTAAAAATCTCCATTTGGTACGAATAATTCTCGAAAATCTGCTTAATTCACTTTTAATAGCATTTTCTTGCAACATTACTTCCCACTATTATGTAAAATGAGAAAAATGTTGAATCGTTTCCTTTTCTCAAAGAGGGGGGGGGCACTTCAAAAAGGGAGTAGTCCGTTATGCTAATAAATTCAAAAATTGGCCAAGACAAATATTGTAAAGCGTTGAAAAACAAAAGTTTTTGATTTTTTACTTTTCTTCCTTGGTGGCCATGGGGTAGAGCTGTGGTAAAAAGGGAAAGAAAATTGAACCTCGAAAATTCTTCTTGAAAAGAATAATTTACACCCATGTGAGTTAGGTACATAAATCCTATGGTAAGCCAGAAATTGAACGAATATGATACAGGAGTTTTTGTGGTGGCAAAATTCGATTTTGACAACCAGTTGAGCGTTGGACCCAAATTGAGCTTCTAAAGGGCAAATTCTCTAAAGTAGTCTTGGTCTTAATAGTTTGAAGATCCCAATACAACGCATTGGAAAACCCATATATCGAATCCGATACCCATTTGTGCACATTTTACAAAATTTTGAAATCAAACACTCCATTTTGTGGCCCAATTTGGGTCCAAAAACTAAAAACACTCGTTAATCTAGAAGAGTAGATTTTTAGACCTCATAAATCGACACCAATGTCCAAAATGTACCAAATCTTGGATTTTTAATCTCTTGAACCTCCTTTTGAGTTAAAATGATTTCACTATTTTGAACATATTATAAAACAGCTTTTCTTAGTTATTGATTTTATGTTTTGTGTATGTCCTTTGAGATCTAGTGCGGTTTTGGGTTGATGTGAAGAGAAAAGAAGGTGGGAGGGGGAGGGGGCGTTAAATTCAAATTAATCAAACGTTTAAATTTTTTAATCAGTCGAATCGTTGAGCAGGCATGTTACAGAGTTACTTTTTAAGTAACTTAGTTACTATTTCACGAGTTAGATACTTTTTGTTACTATTTGCTTGGAAAGGTGTATTGAAAAAAAATTATATAATAATGAGAATATTGCGAACAAACTGAATTTACAATTCAAGTTAGAACCTAATCAGTGGTAAGGGTGGGAAGAGGGAGGGGTTAATGAGCCTGAAACGTCGAGACCACCAAAGGACACATCTAAATCTATGTACACATATTAAACATCCTGAATAAATTTGGAGAGGAGTTATTCGAGGAATAAACTCAAAAAATATGAAAAACCGACTAAAAAACTCCATATTTCCGGAGCTGTGAGGGGGTGCAATGAGGCTGAAAAGCTGAGACTTCCAAAAAGGCATATCCAGAAACCCTTCTAAGTCTACCGACCAAATTTAAACTTTCTAGCTCAATTTGGTGGAGAGATTGAGGAGGAACAGCAGTTTTTCAAGGTCCAAAAGGGCAAGTTCCTCATATCTCCCTCTCCGCCCTATTGACCTAGGAGGCTGATTTTTGGATATGTTGTACAATTTTTGATTCTCTATCGATTGACTTAAAAAGGAACAATTTTTGTGATTTTAGCTCCTCAGTACCGTCTACCCCAAATTTAGGTGCAACTGAATTTTGACTCAAAGTCATCCCCACTGTAGAATGTCAAATAGCTTGCCAATCTAAGACTATTCCCCAAATTTAATAGATTTTTTTCAGTATCAAGCTGAGTAAATATTTTTTTAGTTTCGTTTTTTGGGCTAAAAAAATAAAAATAAATATCTAACATGATCAAAAATGGTCGAAATAGTCTTAATGGATTTTGTTTATTTCTCCCCCTCGACCGCCGTAAATCGATAGACGGTAATAGCCTGGTTTTCATTGACAATATAATATGAAAAATAAGGCTAAAAAACTCCGTAAAATTTGTTCCTCTATTCGAGTCTCATTTGTAAAAATTGTGGTTACTTTTTGGTTACTCTAAAAAATGTTGAAAAAATCCGTAACATGCCTGGTTGAGGAAATCTTTCAAAAAAAAGTAGAAAATGATAGTTGTGATGATAATTAATTTTTTTATCGCTAGGAAAGCATTATTTTGTTTCTTTTGCTCAAATTTTACATAATTCAACAATATTATTCATCGTACACTACATTGATTCCATGTACGTTATTTTTGAAGGACTTTTAAAATTATTCGGAAAATTTCCAAAACCATCCGTAGATTATTCCTAGTCTTTTTGTAATGTGATGATTCACGGAAAATTCCGATTTTATAGTCGAAGTATCACTACGTACTTGTTCTACATTACGTTGTATTTTTTACGTATGGTGCTATTACAAATTCATTTCAATAATGATAAGAAGATTAACTAAACGAGCAGAAACATATTACTATCAGGTATTGATTCGTATTGGTACATAGCTAGCGAGCTACATATACGTAATAAACTGAAATATGTGTAATTGAAATGAATCTTACCTTCTTTGGGAGACGGACAATTTGGAGTATAGGAACCTAAATAACCAGATTGCGAATTTTGGTGCATCGTCGAAAACGAATACGCTGACAGCGGCGTTCTCGAACTAACAAATCCTCCCGTATCGACTGAATGATGATGGGGTATGGAAGCTGTATTCGGCTGTAAACTTTGGTGGCTAAAATGATGAGGATGGTATGCTGTTCTTATGCCGCTACTCGTGTTATAAGGATTGTGTTGTAATTCTATGAATGCAGACTTAGAAGTATTCACCACCGAGCCGCTGCCATCGACGTCTTGATGCAGCGAGGTCGGAGGTCCGTTAACGCTAAGGTGTTGCTGGTGATGAGCATGTTGACCGTCTAGCGAATCGCCGGCCGCCATTGTATTTTTTAATTTGGATTTATATTCGCCGGTGGTTTGCCTTTTTTCACAAGGCTTTCCTGTAAACAGAGAAAAGATGGATGTTGCATTATCTGAAATTAGAATCTGATATTACGTATAAAGATGTACGAGGAACTAGGTCTATACAGCATCCAAGTACATGTATCTATTTCTATTCATTTATGTGTGTACTTATACGTATGATAATCTCTTATGTTGAGCTGAAAGGTTGAACAGCTTGTTAAAAAATTAACAACAGATGAAACCGACAACATGGAGTTGCGATGATATCAACCGGTGAAGGGAGAGAATGTAGGTAACGTACGAGATGATATGATTTTGTGACCTCAACGTGTATATTTCTTTGCTTTGGCTCAACTATTGATAGACGTATGTAAAAGTATCAGTGTTGTGTAGTCTGCAAGTCTACTGTAATAATAAAATCGAATTGAAGAAAGTCTATTCAGTTTGAAATTCTCAGCTGATAGGTTTTCAATATGTATTGGGATGGTGTAAAAAAATCAACTCCTATTTGGTTTATTTTTAGATATATTATTATGAGTTTGACTTTAATCCTTTTAAGTTTCTTAAGGAAAATTCTATGTCGCTTTCCTGAGTAGGGTCATTTTCAAGAGAAAAAAAACAACGTGTTTTGTTTACAAAAATCGATTAAAAAAATGTTTAAACGCCCCTTCCTCTTAAGAGAGGTTTTATTTAAAATTCTGATTTTCGCTGAATAGTTTATTTTCAAAATTTTGGTTAAATGTGCAGAATCCTGTTTTTTTTTTTTTTTTAATCGAATATCTCATTTCTCCATTTTGCCTAAAAGTGGTACGTCCTAGAAAAAATTTACACAGTAGTGAAGTTATAGAGGATGAAATTTTCTATTGATAGTGTGCCCTCAATTTTTTTCCAGGACCTAGGTTTTTAGTTACAATTAAGATTTTGAAGTTGGTAAGAATTTTTTAATTTAATAGTTTTTTTTAGCTATATTACTTATCAACTTATTGTCATGAAAAGTGCCTGACCTTCTGATTACGAGTGTAGTATCAGTTTCTATATTAGAGCTGTTGAATGCGCATTTCAAATTGGGAAATTCTTCACTTCCATTACAAATCACCATTGGTCAAGATTTTTTTTGAACTGAAATTTTTCGGGGAGCTACTTGGAACCCAAAGGAATATTTTTTTTACTGAGGACTCATTAGAAAATGAGTTGTAGGAATAAAATTTTCAGTTGATGGTGTGTGCTGAATTTTTTTCCAAGGTCTAGGTTTTGAAATATAAACAAAATTTTGAGATGAATAAGGATTTTTTAATTTAATAGTTTTTTTGCCATTTTTGTTATCAACTTATTGTCGTGAAAAGTACCTAAATAAAGGTTATTTGACCTTCTGATTACGAACATAGTATCGGTTTTTCTGTTATAGCGGTTGAATGTTTTTTTTTTTTAAATTGCGAAATTCTTCACTTCAATTATGAATCACCGTTGGAAGTTGTTTACAGTGTTCAGTTAAGTGACCATCTGGAGAATGTACTTTTCAGAATAACGATAAGTTAGGCTTTCTTAGATTAGTCCATGCGCTAAAAATGGTTATCCAATTCGTGCTCAAAACCATGAAAAAAAGTTGAAAACATCTAAATTTGGTTCAAGTATCATTGAAACGTTCGGTATACTTTATTCAAGTGGAATTATAATTACCAGATTTTACCTAATTGTTTTTTTTGAAATTTTTTCATTTTGCTCAAATTTTTAAGCATTACATGAATCGAACTGCTTGTTCTGAATTTAATGGCAAAAGCTTCACCAAACCTTGCTGTAAGAATTATTGTACCTATCCACTCCAAAAATTTTTGCACTTTAGAATTTGAATTATTATTATTTTCTGAGCAAGTTTTTCCAATCAACGATCTCTGTTTACTTGTGAAATGATCAACTTCCATCCATCTTTTACACTTTTGGCAATTTTTTAAGAAGAAGAAGAGGAAAACCAAAAATAGAGGCTTTTCTTTGATGATAAGCATCAGTTTCGTCTCTGGCTTCCCCCTTAGAAAAAGAGGCTTTTGAAATCTATGATTTAAACCAATTCGGTCCTAATGACGTTTAATAATCATCAAACACACATATCTTGGGTAGGGTATAGAGAGGAGGGAGGGTCCTTTTACATGTATTTATGCTACCATGATTTGAATTTTGGTCCTATTTACTGTAGAAACTTACTTTGAATTAAAAAAATGGCGTACAAAATTTTAACCCTTCACTTCAGACCGAGAAAAGAGACAGGTGCTCGGAGTTTTCAAATTTGGCTTATTTTCAAAAAATACTATTTTTTTCGTTTGAGGCATTTTGCTTTTTGTTATATGGAACTTCGCATTTCACATTTAAAAAATGCGATTACATTTTCTGCATTTTCCTGATCTCGTGTGAGCTCAACAGTGTTTCTTCAGCTCTCAAAATAGTTTCCTTAGTTCTACTATAAAACTAGACCCATAGAAAATGGTTACATAATCGATACTGTTCAAGGAGAAATTTTACCATCGATATCAGTCATTAGAACTGTGTAGCTTGGAAAATTACTTAATAAATGGAGTTCAAATAATGAAGTTTCATCATTATTTCAAAAATATAATCACAGTAATATGTTTAGATGTAGCAGGTTTCTATTTCATTGTTTATTCATTCGTGAGGTCAAGTACAAATTATGGATGACTTTTTTACCCCTCCGAAACATGTCAAAATTATGATTTTTTTTTACCTAATTAAAAATGCCATGTAAAAGAATGGGTAAATAAAATAAAAATCTTTTCATGGTCTCGTTTTAGTATGCGAAATCAGCCAGAAATAAAGAAATATTAGAAATGATTTTTTAGCCTAATTTTCTATATCATATTGTCAATGAAAACCAGGCTATTAATGTCTATCGACCAACAATGGTTGGTGTAGGGAATACCAACAAAATCTGTTTTAGGGTCAGATATTTGTTAATTTTTTTATTATTTGTTCCTCGAACATTAAAATCATTTACTCTGCTCGATATTGACCGAAATCGCTCCAATTCGGTCGATCGGCTCAGTTTGGTGGGGAATTAGATATGTATGAGTGGGGATGACCTTGGGTCAAAATTCAGTTATGCCCAAATTTGGGGGAGGGGGTGCTGAGAGGTCAAAAGCACAAAAATTGTTTCTTTTTGGGTCAGTCGATAGAGAATTTAAAGTTGTACAACATATCCAAAAATCAACCTCCTAGGTCAATTAGGTGGGAAGATATGAGGTTTTTTCCTCTTTTGAACTTGAAAAACAGCTGATCCTCCACTATTTCTCCACGAAAATAAGTTGGGAACTTGAAATTTGGTATGCACATTCAGTAAAATCCCTAGATATGCCTGTTGGGGCTCCTGACTTTTCAGCTCCATTGCAACCGCTCACAGCCTCGGAAATGTGTTTTTTTGGTCATTTTTTTCTCATTGTTTGAGTTTGTTCCTCGCGTAACTCCCCTCCATATTAATCTAGGAACTTGAAATTAGGTATGTTCATCCAGTAAGGACTATAGATGTGTCTTTCGAGGGTTTTGACTTTTTAGCCTCATTGAACCCTTCCTTATCCTCGATGCTTTTTTTTTTCAATTCTCATGATTGTAACATGTCACGAAAATCAGGCTGAGAGCGATGCTTCTTTTTTTTTAGTCGCCTTATTTCAGAAATCCCATAAATCATATACATCCATCGGGTTACTGGACTGAAGTTATATGCGCTAATTAAATTTTTTTACTCGCCAAATGGATTTGATCCGCACATGGTACACCTTACATTAGAAGAAATATTATCCTCATACGTAAAAACTAGTTCAAACCTCCCAAGATGATAAAATCATCCTAGTATCATTATAACCGGGACAAATTATATTTTTCAATTTTCGCAATTAACAATCGGGCGCCTTTCGTACGTGCCACGGAAGCTGTTATCACAATTACCGATGTGTCGTTTTATAATGACTTTATAACGCCGTGCCTATACGTAATGTGTGAAAGAGTTCTACGTATTCGAGATTGCTGTACAAGAAATGGGGGTAGAAGGAGTGCTGCAACTGCAGATAATTCATATATCACCGACCAATAAGGTATACGCACAATGCACAATGCACATGGGTACCTGCTGTACCTTATACCCAGCTACCTACATACTTATTAACACTCGCTGTTACAAGCGATAATTAATTATTGTATACGCGATTATTATTGTACACTACATGCGTATAGTACTTACCTGTATAGGAACGTATGGTATATATAAGTACGCGGCTGCGGCCGGCCGGCCGCCGCCCGGCCGCCTCATATAGCCATAGTACATATTAAGAACGGTGGCAGTGGCAACAGGTATACATATACTAAGTTAATGTTGTTTAGATCCTTTTGTGTGTGCGTAAGGAAGGGAAACTCGTTTTTGTTGGATATTTACGAGTAGGGTTAGGTATCTTGGTGTATTGTTATATGATGTGGAGTAGCGTGCAAGGTTGAAAATATTAATTGTAATGGTACTAATGTTATTAGTAACGCATAATCTGATAATAATAGCAATAATTGATGAAAGAATGCGATAGGTTTCCCTTTTTTTTCCCTCTATGTGGCTCGTTTAATTTTTTTATTTTATTTTATTTATCTATAATATATATATATTTTTTTTTATACTCGGATCGTTGATACACACTGTATTTGTGCCTATGATATAACGGTTATGACGCGTACCTGCCTGTGCCTATATTGAAGGCATGAGTGTACTGTGTACAAGAGATACACACAGTACGCTGTGTAAATTTATCGTTTATGAATATTTGCAGGAGGGGGGACGAGGTGACGACGATCACGGTGGCATATACCGATATATATATATACAGGGTGTCCCCTCTCGATATAGATCGCCTTTAACTGGTAACTAGAAAATACATACAGAGTCTGATTGAAGGATTGCCCGACTCTGAATTGAACGAAACCTAGCTAGATGAAAAGAGCATGTCCAAAAACCCTCGAAACCAAATTTTTAGCTGCCTAAGTTCATTTTTGGATTTTTGACGAATTTTTGAAGATTTGTGCTAATTGTATAGCTGATAGCTAATCTACAAAATATGCTGATCTATTGAAGTTATAAGAGAAAAAATTGGGTTACTACTTGATATTGATCACCCGAATCGATCTACCCCATTTTCCACGCATTTTGGAGATGGCTTCAGAAAAATTTTGTTTCTTTAGGATTTTAAAAAATGAAAAAAATTAATGGGTTGAGAAATTTATCCTACAAAAACTCACCTATTGCCTAACTCGTAGCTCACGATTCGATATATTAAGTTTTCCAAAAATTCCGAAGCCTGTGACAAAAAATTCATTTTTCCAGAATTTTTAAAATGCTCTAGAACGGTCAGTTATAAATTTCGGCAGCTGTGAAAATTTTATCTTAGCCCTACTGTTATCCATTCTAACGATTCCGAAACATTTTTCCGAATTATCGAAATGGCAAGGATAGTAGAAAAGAGGCTCTTACTCGATGGGTTTGTGTATTGACGTTCATGAACACATAAAAGTATAATCTACTGAGACTGCCGAAGACTGCGAAGCGGCGAATGTGCCGCCAGAGTAATCATTAACGATCCGCCCGCTGATGCAAATGTAACGGTATTCAAAAGGTAGAAGGGATCAAGTCACACTCATCCTTCAAACCAGCAGGAATGTGAGGCAGAAGTGATCACTCAACAAATTAAGAGGAAGGTTGAAGAATACCCTGAACAGCTTCCGACGCAGTTAATAAGGGATGAGCTGGTAGTCATTCGCAATGGAGTTTTTAGTGAACTACCAGAAAGGGAATTATTGCACAAAACGGTACGCAGAGCACGGAGACGACATTTGCCACCGAATCCGAAATCACTCGCTGAATTAAATGAACTGAGTTATCGTTGGCAAACATTATCCGGATTTATATGCGACGTTAAACGAATTAAAGAAAGAACAAGCTGCCACAGAAGTTGCAATTGTCGAGCTAAGCTTGGGTAAACGAGTTCAAAATGCACCAAAACAGAAATGGATTCAATTTAATTTTTTTTTTCGTTCAGGAAATAATTTTTGTGGGAACCCATTCAGTGTTTTTTTGGAATTTCCAGCGGGACAGTTAAAAAATGCTTTTTTGTGGTGATATTAAAATAAAAGGTAATTTGCCCATAGTTGATAACTTGCTAGCAGTTGATAATTTTGTCTTTGGAACTGATTTGTGAAACAATCATGAGATCGATAAAGAACATCAATGGTATTTTGGATAGCTCCATTCAGTTCAGAGTAGAACATCGACATTGCTGAACCCAGCCATGAATGAAACATTCTTTCATATTTTTTGATCATTATACGCGATTTAGTGGACAAGAATGAATAACATTTTCAGCTGCCGAAATTCATATCCAGTTGTTCTAGAGCGATTTAAAAAATCCAGAAGAAATTAATTTTTTGCTGTAGACTCCAAAATTTTTGGAAAATTTCATGTATTAAGTATAAAATGTATTAGCCCATTCAATTTTTCAATTTTTTTGAATTCTAAAGAAAAGAACATTTCTGGAGCCTCTAAAACGCCTGGGAAATAGGATAGATCGATTCAAGTAATCAATATTAACTGTAGACTTATTTTTTTTTTGCTGTATTCATCAGCAATACAATTGGTACAAATTTTCAAAAATTCGCCAAAAATCCAAAACTGAACTTCAGCAGTTGAAAATTTTGTTCTGGGGTTTTTTGAACATGCTCATTCCATCTAGCTAGGTTTCGTTCAAATCGGAGCTGGGCAGTTGAGAAGATTCCTTGATTGGATACAAAGTTACATTGATTCGACGTTTTGAAAAAAAAATATTGAAAAAAAGAAACAATAGAACATTTTTCTGCTCGAATGAGGTATGATTTAAGCTGTTCAATAGCATTTCGACTCTTTTAGATTTTTGTACTGCACAACGTGTTAGTACTTCTCTAAAAAAAAATATCCGTGATAATTTCGGTATTTTTTTAAAACTTTAAATTATCATAACTTCATATCTAAAAGAGGTAGATGAGTGGGATGGCCGGACTTTGTTCAGTCAACGACATTAATAATAATGATAGGTTATGAAAATAAATTTTCGATATTTTTTGACAAACGGTGTAGAAATTACACATTTTAGAATACGTTTTTTTTTCTCGATTATTTCGATCATTACTCGCTCAACCGTCAACCTATCAAGACAAACGACCACATCATCCCATTCTACGCAAAATTATGCATTTTCTGGTTTAAGCCCCAACATTCTATGTATAAGGGTTGTTCTGAAAATGAAGTCAGTCTGGAGGTCAGTCAAACATACACAGACTCGTTATACATTGTACTGGGTGTTTCGCATTACTCCCCCCCCCCTTTACTTTTTTTACCAAAGATAGGTCAACTTATGGGACTTACATGTATAATGTGGTTAACATACCCAAAAAATCGAAGACGCTGAGGTATGTTATTTTTATAATTTCATTTTCACCCAAACCCGTTAATAATAGAGTAGGGGTGCAGTGGTTCGTAAAATATGACAAAATAAATACAAAAAAACATGGTTAAAAATTCGCAACCTTTTTTTAGTTTTTTGTGAATCACTTCTGAAAAAGCTATTATGAGTACCTCGTTAAAAAATTTTTAAATGATCAGGAGATCACCTTTAACACAGTGGCTGGGTTGGTAATCCTCAAAAATTGTGTTTATTCGGTGAAAAAAAAATACAAATTGATGAAAAAAAAATTTTTAATTATTTTTTAACAAAAATAGGGATAAAAATTCAATTTTGAAGATACATGAGAAAGAATCAAAACGATTGCGTTAGAAGGCAGGTGATATGAGTGTGGAACCGTATTTGTGTTGAATAAAGTCAAGAGTAGAGATGAAGTGGTTTGCAAACAGCGACGATATAAGCATAAAAATATTTTAATTTAAAATTTTCAATTTTTTCAATTTTTTGTGGGTAATTGCTGAAAAATTTATTTCGAGCTCCGCACTAAAAATCTTTAAAATGACTAGCAGTGCATCGGTCAATATTAAATGATGAAATTTATCAATTTTTTTTCTTAAATTTTCTTGATTTTGCAATTTATAACATTCGATATAATTTTTTTGTTCTTCGTGGTATAGAGGAATTGGGGGGGGGGGGGGTTGGGTTAACAGGGGGGGGGGGGTGTTGGGTTAACACGAAACACCCGATATAGTTACTTTACAAAAGAGGTTTATATCGAAACAGGACACCCTGTATAAAAAATTTATAACTACCTACTTCGTCATCTCCCAGGTAACTCTAGGCCCTATACATATGGGAGATAAGTAACTGTCGAAAGATGGTCACGTAATTTTGTAAATTGCAACTGGAAGGTAATTACGTTCGAGCTAAATACGCGCGGATCGATTGTGAATTTTAAATAGTATTATATATTACTCGTGCACAAAGTAGCATTTTTCACAGTTTAATAGGCGAATTGATAGGCCAGCGAAGAGATGTATCTGTATGCGTGGAGAGAAGTGGACCATGTCGCCAGTTTTCCAACGTTTAATCGACAGCCTATACGTATAATATATATTGTTAATATGAAAATTACACCTAGCCCCTGCTTTCCTCAAAGGTACACCGAATTATACGCCAGAAATTACCACACACATGTATATACGAGCACGATTGTCGTATTATTTGCATATGTATAGAGGCATGTATATGTAATGTACGTGTTACAATAATGTGTAAAATTTTCAAACCAACGACCAAAATTCGGGAGTAATCATTTCGATGCAAGGTGGGCTAATTAAATGGCTTGCTATTCTTATTAAAGATAGATTTTAATTTTCGGTAATTCTACCCCTTTTTGTACGCTGCGTTTGTATACAAATCTGTTCGAAATTCTGCAAAAGGTAAATGTTAATTAATTTATAGCCCTGCGAGATAACCAATTTTGGTTATTTTGGGTAAATGTCATATGCATATGTTATATATATATATATACGTGTACTGTAAAGTATTCGTATTTCGATAAAAGTGTAAAGTTAATTTGTAATATGTACGTACGTATGTATACGCAAGACCCCTTAACCACTTAACACATTTCTATGTACCATTTTTACCCTACCCTGCCTGTATACGCTCCGCTGTTCAATTATCAGTGAAATAATAACTCTCTAGGTGGTAAACGAATGCCGCTGATGATCATGAATAGGTCTATGGCTTGGCGGTCTGGCCCAGTTATACGTGAAGTACCTATAAGCCTACACCTACCTACCTACCTACCTATCTACCTACCACCTATGAATACTTATAATATACGTGATACGGATTACGTTTTTGTAGTATATATTGTATTCGGTCTAAAAGGGATCGGATTCGGATCACCCATCAATCGTATTTATGATATATAAGTGTAAACTTAGAATACACCACCGAAACGAATTCAATCTTGAGCATTTCTATATACGTCCTATGTATGTGTAAAAGAAGCCCCTGATTTGAAATTTTTACATCGATATGGGAGGTTTTGCTGTAATAATTAGGTCGTCGTTGTATTAGATTTTTGAGAGATAATTCGTACGCGTAGGTTATATAGGTATACGTAAGTACTGCGGAGAAAGAGTGTTTTGCTACGATTTTTTTTTTTTTTTTTTTTTTTTTTTCGTTGAAATGTAGGCACCAGGCATCATGATTTTTTGTAATAAGGTTATGTCAAAACGAGTGTTAAATTAAGAGTTACAGCAGTATATACGTATTTAGAGTAAGTATAATACAGGTATAGAGTTGAGAGAAATAAATTAATATGTAAATTTGTACATGCGCCGACAAGTGGCATAAATAATATTTTGTACCGTAATATACGCGTAAATGTAGATTACATCGTGATTGCTGAACCGAGTAGGTATGCTTTTTTTTTTTTTCGAAATTAAAAATATTATGGTCGCGCACCACGAACGCGTCTCGTATTAGGTCGCTTGTCATTATCGAGGGGTTTGAGCTAAATTTATGTTGAGTTTTCATCTGTGCTGATGCTAATGTATGGTAAAAGGGGTTTCGTAATGTTAATGAGATCTGAAATCGGAGTCATTTTTGGGAGGAAAAAAAATGCAGTTTTACGCATCTTTACATTACCTAAAAAATACTGCAAGATTTCGAATTATTTCTCTATCTCCTTGGGTCATTTTCATCCAGATCAAATATAGGGTTGCAATGTTGAAGATTGTGTAAATTGAGATTTTTATTTTTCAAAAAAATTTTCACTTCATATAATTGAATTCTGATTGAAATTACGTGAGGAAGTTGTAGAAAGCAATCTTCTACTTCAGTAGTGTCTCAGAAATTTTCCTTTGGAAGACAAGCGTGATGATTTCAGAAATTAATTTATAAATGTATTTAATTTATCAAAATATTATTGCTGACTAATTTACAAATGGCGCTGCTCTTAACGAAATGTCAAAATTTTTTGAAACAAAAAAATTCCCAATAACTTAGAGGGATCTGTTTCCATTAATTTTCGTATTAATCGAAGAATTTGAGCAGGTTTTGTGTTACTTTTTCTGAAAAAAACAAAAAATTTTTGTAATGCTGATTTTTTAATTAATGATGAATTGTAACGTAGCATGAAGCAATAATTAATTAACGTTTATTAAAAAGCTGGATCTTCAAATATATGTATTTAGAAAAAGAAAATATTATCGAGTTTGAAAAATATCTCGATAATTGAAACTAAAAATCAAGGAGATATTGATTTTTTTCTTGATTCCCATGTTATTATATGAAAAAAAAAAAAATGGTTCCTGTTGATTAGACTACAACTGGAGTGTGCTATGTTGTTGGTATGCAAAAACTTCGACAATAATTTGAAAAAGAGCCAAATTGTGTAAAGAGAACAGCTAGAACCTAATTCACGATAAAGCACAGTTCGCATCTCTTTATTTTTACCAATCTCGAGTTGGAAGTAAAGATAAATTGGAAAAATTATCCATACTCTTGGAAAAATAAATTTTTTAGTTGGAAGAATTCGAATCGTATGTACTTTGAAGTCTTCTTTAAACATCGAGATTTTGGAAAATTTTTCAGAATTAAAACCTATAAGATATTATGATTGTAAGTTTTTTCCCTTCTAATTATTCGCTCGGAAGGAGGTAGGGAAATTACCGAATTTTTCTCTGTTGAAGAAATGATGCATTTTTCAGTTCGAAATAATGCTTGTTAAAAATTAAAAACATTAAAAAAATCGATGAATTTAAAAAAAAAAAAAAACGTTAAATTCGTTTTAAATATTTATTAAAATCGGTTCTAGCTTTGTTCAAAAATAGGTAGATACTTTTCAAGAATTTATCAAATTTTACCCGTAAATTACAAAATTGTATATACTTATGTTGTTTCTAAACTAATTTCAGGTCGTAGAACTCGAATCTTTCGTTAATTTTAATCCAGCGGAAGTTGGAATTACTTCCCATAGAAAGAAAAACTTTTTCGATGAAAAAACCAACTCGAAATTAGTATTCAGGGTGAATATTTAATTCGATTTAGATACTTTGAACGAATATTTTTCGATGAATTTCAGAAAATATGCAGATTTATGAGTTTATCGGGGGCAGAAATGCTCGAATGAGAAAACTTGAGTTCAAATTCATTTTTAGCGTGTTAAATTAGCTCGATTTAGACATCTCACACGATTTGTTTTCTAAAGTTTTTAATTTTTTCAAATTTTGCTCAAAATCTTCACAGTTACTATCAAAAATGGACAAATTAAAATTTTCGAATTTATGTAAAATTATCGTGTGAGTTTTTCAAATCAAAGTAGTTTGACCTGCTGAGCATGAATCCGAGGTTGATTTTTTTTACTCGACGATTTCTTCACTCGTAAAACTCATCAAGAGTAAAAACATTTGAGATAGAAAAATTAGTTTATCGAAAATATTCATGTATATTAATTTAGAATGTGTGAATCGTGGTAAATTTTAATGCTGAATATGAATTTTGGATTAGTTTTTTTATCGGAAAGTGGACTATATTAACTTTCAATCGAACGTTTCAAATAGAAAAAATCTAGCTAGATCAAAATTGATCGAAAATTCGAATTGTGTAATCCAAAATTAGTGTAGAAATTGTAGATTTCAGGATTTGAAATTTTTGAGTCGACTTTGGTAGGTTTGTGATGAGCGCCTGCTTTTGAGCAGAGCTGAGATTAGATTAAATGGAATAAATTTAAGTAAAAAAGAAGTAATACGTAATCTAAACATTCTCAACTTCAAGTGAAATCAAAAAGTTTTAAATTTGCTCAACTTTTGGTCCAAATGACATGATTAGTGATGGTGTTTTTGAATAGCCGACATATTTACAAAAAAAAATTGTAAAGAAGCTCGAAAAATTCCAATTGAAAATTTTCGAAACCCTCTATAAAAATATAAAGTATTGAAAATATATATTTTTTTAAAAATGAGTACACTTTTATAAAATTTAGTTATCTTCTTTAATATCGTATTTCATTATTAAAGATTTCGGTCTATTTTTAACCTAATTTCCTATGTCGTATTATCAATGAAAATCGGGTCAACTACGGTGGACAAGGGGGGGGGTATCAACAAAATTCGTTTGGGGGTCCTAGAAAGAAGACCATTAAGACTATTTTTGGCGATGCGATGTCAGATATTTTATTTTTTTTTCTCCGAAGACTAAATTCGTTTATTGTGCTCGATACCAATCAAAATTGCTCCAATTTGGTAAATAAGCTCAGTTTGGTGGTGGATTAGATATATATTAGGGATGATCTTTGGACAAAAGTCATTCATGTCCAAATTCGGAGGAGGAAGTGTTGAAGGGTAAAAATCACAAAAATTGTTTTTTTGAGCCAATCGATAGAGAATCTGAAGTTGTATAATATATCCAAAAATTATCCTTCTAGGTCAATTAGAAGGGAAGACTATGAGGGTTTTCCTCTTCTTTTACTTTGAATATAGCCTGTTCCTTCCCTTCTCCCTTCCAAACTGAGGGTAGACTTAGTAGGGGCCATATAGCTGTGCCTTTTGGGGGGTTTAAAAATAATGATAGCGTTTCCTTAGAAAAGAATTCGATTTTTAAAAATTTTGTATGAACCTCGTTTTCAGAAAAAAATTACCAAAAAGCTGGTTAAAATTTACTCCTCGAAGATTCGTATAATTTCTTCACATTAGGTGCACAATTGCATTTAATTTTAAAAATAAATCCCCATATGAGAACAAAAATGCACTTTTCCATCTTCCGTATACATTAGACTTGGTAGGTATATGCAGACTGCACAGCACTTGGATGTGTATATATGTATTTTTAAAGTACCTACATTACATACACATAACATATCCGCGTGTTACTGCTGGCTCGTCAAAAGTGTTATATATGATTGGCGCCATACGATGATGAGAATTAAAAAATTTGGGCGTGTTTGCTTTTATCATTTGGTTGGCGGCGTTCTCATGTCTCATTTATTTTAACAACTTGCAACCTGCCTACTCCAGTTTATTTCTTGCAGTGTATACCGAGACCGACACACGTACTTCTATAATACCTAATACGCTTACATAAATACATTCATATACAGTACACATTTTCAGAGAGCTTGAGTAAGATATACTCGTAGTACAGAAATAAATTTTTAGATATACATGTTTACCCCTACTTATAAGTGCCTGCGTAATGTATCTTTTGGACATGCTCGATATACTATAAGTGTACATTCTAGGTACCTAACCATATACCTACATGTACTTCAAGTTCTCATGTCAATATACGACGTCGATCGTAGCAAAAAAAAAATATAAAAAAATAAAAATTTATACATATACAGTGAACTGACACAAATGTATCGATACCTGCATGCTACAGGTTGTAAGGTATAAGTAAAGTACCTATATCGTATCGTATACTTACACAAGAGTTCATATAGCATGTATACCTGGGTATAGGCACTAGATAGGTATAGGACAGCACCAATATACTGGGTAATGGTGTATAATAAAGCAATGAGAGAGGGTAGGAGGCACCAGAAGCACGTAGCTCAATTATATTTGATGTACCAATTATTTTGGTCTGGTGAACGCAAATCTCAACAAGTAATAAAGTTTTGAAATATTATCGCACAGACATAGACAGTCGAATGCGTTACATTCGTCGTGTCTCGAGTATATAGATTTTTTTTTCCTCGTATCGTCGGTCGCCGTCAATACTAACTTACATTACCAAAAGTATATAATGAAAAATTTACGCTGAACTTGCCGGTGGTGGGCGGGGGAGTTATGTATTATTAATGGCATTTGCACGGCGCCTCTTGTATCTCTATATGCGGCATCTATGGTATGAGTACAGTATGAATTTCGTTGATGTGAAAGAATTCATTGATGGTTAGTTAGGAGGTTATGTAAGTGCTCGTATATGTGGAAGTGGTTGTATTCGAGTCTGACTCGAGTACTGTAATGTACCGGGTGTTTCGCATTAACCACGTTATCTTTACACTAGTGATAGGGGTCAACTTATCAGACTTGCATGGATATAATGGTTATGTACCCAAAAAATCGAAGAGTCTGAAACCTCCTAGTCATTTTGAAAGTTCATGGAAGAAAAATTAATAATGATAAAAATTCGCTGTTTGCTCTATAACTTAGTGCTATATACTTTCGAGTGTGTGTAGTATGAAAATCATGAGTGGCGGTGAAGTGCCTCATAAAATATGACAAAATATATGCAAACAAATATGACTAAAAATTTGTAACTTTTTAAAGTTTTTGGTGAATAACTTTTGAAAAAGCTATTATGAGCACCTTATTCGGAAATTTTTAAAATGAACTGGATACGAGTTTTTTTTTTCGAAAGTTGAAGAGGGGTGGTGAAAAATATTTGTGAAATGACGTCTAATGAATGTAGTAAAAATTTTTGGGTTTACAACTTTGCCCTTACACCCCCCCCCCCACCGTAGTTTTAAATTTCAAAATTTACATAAAAATTCGAAAAAAAATTTTAAGAATTTTTTCGCCCTTGCATGTCGTAGTAGACCACATCAGAACAAAAAAAATCGAATATTTCGAACTTTTTTTTGAAGTGAAATAGTTGAAGAATATATCTTTATTTATTATGTGATGAAAAATGATGAGATCTCGAATTTTTACTTTATTACCTTGAAAAAATTTAAAATAATTGATGTTTTCTATTTTTGAACATGGTTTTAAAACTCTTGAAATGCAAAAAAATTGCGAAAAGTTTTTTTTTTTAAATCTCAAGTGGTCTGCTACGACGCTTAGCACCAAAATAAATCAAAAAAATAAAAATTTATTCTTGATTTTTCAGGTACGTAAATTTTGGAATTTTAAACTAAAGGGAAGTTGGTAAAATTTTCATCACGTTCATTTGACGTCATTTCACAATTTTTTTTTCTACTCGCGCCTCTCCAATTTCCGAAAAAAAAAACTAAAATTGAAAAGGCCTAGAGAGAACGCTTCACAATGAGGGAAAAAAAGTAAAATTTTAAAATTCATCAATTTTTTCCAATTGGTAAGCAACCTTTAGAATTTCTTCCCGGGACATTGAGTAGGGGGGAGGGTTACTCATTTTAAAGAATTTTAGTAGAGAACTCATAACGACTTTTTTAAGAAGTTATTCACAAAAAACTGAAAAAATTGAATTTTAACAATATTTTTTTCCACGTATCTAGTCGCAGTTTGCAAACCACTTCATCCCCGCTGTTGATTTTTTTATCACAGTCGCTCACTTATATTCCTTACCTTGTGACTTAATCGTTTTGCTTTTGTAACATTTACTGGCATCATAGTAAGGTTACTTTTCAGCAACTTGGCTATATTTTTCGATTCTAGTTACTTTTTGTTACCATTTAGATGTTAAAAGTCACATTACGGGGTTCCTTTGTGAAATGCTCATTTCTGAACCCCTCTTGTTCTTGATATTTCACAAAATTTTCTAGCCTGGTCCGTACCTTCTTAACATTATAAAAGGAGCGGGGTGGAGGAGTTTACCTTTGAAATATTCGTAGGTATTCTTGAAAGTTTCTTTTACTGATCGAAATAATTTAATCTTTGGTTCTTTTTTTTATCAAAATTGGTTGCTAAAGTTGCCTTTTTTTTTTTTTTTTTTTGAAAATTTCGCAATGTGATGCCTGCATTTATCTTCAATGGTGGAATTTTTTTCCTACTTTTATCCAAAAATTATTGAATATTCTTTTTCTTCAATTCATATATTTTTTTCAACGTCTAAATGTAACCCTTAGGGTTACCATCCCAACCATTGGTTGAAGGTACTCTCCCGTTAATTTTAAAATTTTTCAATAAGATGTTCATGATAGTTTTTTTGCAAGTTATTTGCAAAAAAAATTTAAAATTTACAAACTTTTAGTCATTTTTTTTTTTAAATTTATTTTGTCATGTTTTACGAACCATTCAACTCCTACTCTTGATTTTTACATTACACATACTCTAAAGAATATATTGTATTTTGAAGCATACAACGAATTTTCATCCTTACACAAGACGGCCCTGTTGCGAAAAGTTTTCGCAGAAATTGTCAACTTGTCGTAAATGAGTATAAATTGCTATTTTAATCGTTTTAATGAATTTCAAATTTTAATTTTTTTTACAAATAATTTAGCTTGATTGTCATTTTGACATTCTTCATCTTTAATAAACTTGTCGCGACTCGTGATGTGAAATTTGAAATTTGAAATCCTGCATTTGATTTTTTTTTCTTTTTGTATTTTTGATGTTCTAATCATTCCATTAATCCATTAATGTATTTAAATTTTAAATCCTTGAAGTTGAGCTGAAAACCATTCACTTTTTACCTTTATCTGATCATCTTATTTCCATTTAAAGCCTGTTTCAATTTTCATGGGTCGTCTGTCAGGCTGTCAGCATTCTGTTGCAAAAATGAAAAATAATAATGATAGTTTGATCATTGATTATATGTCATGGTTGGAAATTTTTCTTATACTTTTGATTTTTCCGCATTGAAATTTAAGGTACTATCCTTGTCATCTGTGTCACCTGTCACTACTATTGCCAATTACCTGTCGTTAAGATATTCCTCGTGATTTTAGTTTGATTTAGCTGATCTGGAAAACCTACTTCAATATATCGTATTTTCGTTACACAATATCTTCATTCTTCACCTACTGGTCAAAAATTATTTCATATTTTGTCTTGAAATAAAATTTATTGAAATTAAAATCTTTGATATAATTTTAAGTTTTTGCGCCTGCTTCATTTTGTTTTTAATTTCTGCAATATTTTTAGTAATACGGAATGGAAACTTATATGTTTTTCAGCATACTATATGATATTAATAATTAGTAGTTATTTTTGCAATTTTCATTAAAAAATTTAAAATTTTCATCCGGAATTTAAATTTTGAATATGCGCGCGCATGATAAAATAAAGCCATCGTACTAGGTGATATGAAAAATGCATCGACGTTTCCATAGAAATCTGCTGACCTTAGGGTGATGCAAAATTGAATTTTTGAAGTTTTTTTTTTTTTTTCAAAATTGGAAAGTTTTTTGTTGAAATGAAAACCATTCCGCACCATCTGAGAATATAAGAATATAAGCTACATTTTGATGAATTAATCACATTTGTACAATGCTGTAATAGGCTGTTCTGGATCTGGTTGGTTTACATAAAAACCAACGATTTCGTCGCTTTGCATTGGAATCGAAGTTTGCGTTTGTTCAAAATTGAATTTTTGAAGCTTTTTTTTTTTTTTGAAAACTCGAAAGTTTCGCGACAAAATGAACATTATTCCACACCTCCTGAGAACCTAAGCTACATTCCAGTGCATTAATCACACTCGTACGATGTCTGCATTGTCTGTAATTTGCTCTGGGGATTACTTTTTATAGTACGGAGTAATTTTTTTTCCATGCATTTTCAAAGTGAGCAGTACTTCGAAAATAGCATATCTTACCCCTTCTATTTTTTGGCTATGCTAACCATTATACGTGTAAGTCTAATGAGTTGACATTTCACTGGTATAAGGATAGCGAGATTAATGCAGAACACTTGGTATACGTATGCACAAGAAAGGAGGACATTACAGGATGAGAACGATTGATGGGTATAGTCCGGGAAGGTACCTACCTACCTGTATGTATACCTATACCTAATGTACCTTGATTAGCTATTTATATGTATAATATACATGCATGTACAAAAGTTGTAAAATCTTGCTTCATCTACAAGGAACACTATGACACGTATCAATTACATTCGTGACAGAATAAGAGAAATAAATGTACCAAATATGCATAGATAGTATAGAAGAGCAGAGCAACGGAACTGAATAGAAATACGGGCATACGCGTATAGGTACGACCATCGAAGCATCGGAACATACGCATATAAAATTCATGAGCGCCCACTGCTATGGCTGGTAGGAAACGCAGCACAAATCGTTACAACTTATGTCGTCGTATTTAATCGCACGAAATGTTAAATAATTCACGATAGTGGTACGTCGACTGATCGATAATACATGTTAATTCGAAAAGTACCTCGAATATGACGTGGCCCGGCGTGGTATGGCATTTACCGCTCTCTTCGATGCGTCTTCACATTACCATTGGCGAGAAGTATTGTTATAGAATTTCTGCAGAAGAATACCCCGGTTAATACTCCCAACTATGTGCCACATATATTTACTTACCTACACATAGTAGGTACAGGCCCACCAAGTACACGTATACGTGTACACACTCTGCATATGCACAGTATTACATTCTATGCAGGTACAACGGTGACACGTATATCTATATCAATGATGTAGGATACTACAATATGTATACGGTTGACGAAGACGAAGGCCTCTCTGATGGGCGCTAAAGTACGTAGAATATGAAAGAAAGAGGCGCACCAAGAGCATTGTACCATGTAGAAGGTTGTGTACATCACATGGTATACGCTGCAGATACACCATATTCGCATGCCTGTATCGCATATGTATACTGTGTATAAGGTATAGGTGCGTATTATAAACAGCACGTTGGATATTGGAGTAAGACTGGAAGGGTATACGGAGGGTATACGATGTACCTCCGTGTACATGCAGTATACCTATGTACACGACACACGATTACAGATTGTAGGACATGAGCCAAGAACAAATTACGCTTGGATGCATAACGAGTTACACGCAGGCAGTATAACGATAGAGGCGAAGAGAAGAGAAAGGATGACGACGATATGAGGATGGAGGCGACGCGACGCTTGGTAGATCGGTGGTCGGTAGCTGCAGTAAAAGTATATGTACTACATATGTTCACCAATGTACGTAGTACACATCTACATATATAGGTACATAGGACCTGGTAACGGGATTAGGATAATGTCAAAACATTGCTTCTACTCGACGATATGTGTTGTAGGTACTTACATATCATGAAGCCCCCCAGTACATTCATGTATGTATATATAATACATTTTATACGATGTGATACTCCCCCCTCTCTCTCTTTCTCTAACTACATACGATGCACATTTTTTACATAGTGTACACACTACACACGTATTGTAAGTCCATGAACTGAAACAACAACAACAACACTGCACCATAAAAGTACTATACATACGTAGGTACCTATGTATAATGTATAATTGTGGAAAACATGGGCGTAACAGATTCTTCGACTGTCGGAGTAGTATATTTAAAATCGAATATCGTACTTATACATGGTTGGCGCGACAGTCGCCATTTTATTCAACTCTGTGGTACAGCGTGATAAATTCACGTGCAGTGTAACGACAACCCAGCCTGTTCTATAGCATAGACATAGAGGTATTGGTATACTACATGGGACCTGATGTAAATCGAACGCACGACTGGTCTTCGAGGAGAAGACTTTCAATGTTGAAGTCTATATGGGTATAAATGGTATAATGTGTAATATGCGATGCATACTGCTATAGGTAGTAGGTACCATTTAGACTAGGAGACTCGCAGAGCTATAACGTTATGCTTATAATATACCTCTAGACCTACGCCGATGTACTCGATTCATGTTTTGCCTGTAAACAAGACGTCGTTACGATATCGATAAATCATGCTGGAAGAATTACCTCGTACCTAGTAATTTTATCTATACGTACAGTACCTATATAGTATATAGCCGGTATTTTATCATCCTACTAAGCGCCGCTAGCCAGCTTCAACCTAGTTATGGTACCATCGTCGATGTATACATATAGAAGCAGGTGACAGATCGTACTATGATATACCTCGCCTGTGAGATAAGCATAGCCGCATGAACGTTGTACATGTAATAGTTGAGCGAAAATACGCACGTGTCGAACGTATTTATGTGGATTTCGAGATTTGTAATTTTTTTTTTTTTTTTTTGAGCCTAGCAAAAAAAGTATAAGAAATGTATATTCAAGCTAGGTGTCCGAATTTCAATTGTAAAGCCAACTGCATGATGCAGAATTCGTATACAGATTCAAATGAGTATAGAAATGTTGCTAATTTGAATTTGAAGAAGTACTACATACTTGCCTATTGTCAATATTGAAGGGGTTATGGGTTAATGAAATTTGAAGAAAATGATTAATTTTTTATGATTTTTTTTTTTTTTCATGTTGAAAAATAGTATCATTTGTTAAATGAAATAATTACTCGTAAAAAAGATTATAGCTATTTGAAGTTGGCGAAAGTAGTTTTTGAGTTGAAGGCTAAAATGTGGCGAAGGGTCGAAATTGACGGTTTTCGCTTTTTGGCGGGAATTGATACCTGGATCCGTCAGCTATGCCTGGTAAAAATTTATTATACAAAATATCAACTTCTACGTTGCATAAACATTTTTTTTCAATTTAAATAAGTATTTTTTTTCTATTTGACTATAAATTTTGCTACTTTTTCCAAAAATTACACTTTACCGAGAAATTTTTCGAAAAAGCGGACTGCACTATCAAATTCTACGTGAAAAATCAGCGTAGAAAAGGTAGTAACATTTTACACTTTGATGACCTTTTAGTATAAGGTTAGAAAATTTTTTTCTGATAATTTTAGCGATGAAAAAGTTTAAGTGGTGTTTTTACAAAACCAACTTTTTCACCGTGTAAACTTTAAAGTGTCATAACATCGTCAATTTTTAACATTGATTTTTTTTTTTTTTTAATGATCGTCTCAATCTTCTCTATCTTGTGCTTCAATATTTCGAAAATGAACTGGATGAATTTATTGTACTTTTTCTGGAACGCATCATAAATAATTTGCTGATTTTCCAAATGAATAGGAGAAGGAAAACCTGCGGAGATTTTATCGATCTTATTCACACTTTGAAGTAAGACCATTTCAGTTCGAAGCCAATTTCGAGTATTTTTTCGCTTCCTTGGCAAAATTAAAAATGCACAATTTTATTCACGATGGAACGGTCTGAAGTGTCCATCGCAGATCTGCACAAATGGTTGTTCAATGCTCATCATGCTGTACTTCAGGCGCCTACATAAGCATCTTATTTTTTTTGCTCTGAATGGGCGGAGAGGGGAGGGGGCTAGTTTTCGTGTAGCAGTGTTGCCAACATCGAAAAAGTGATACTATTGTAATTTTATTATTTTATGTTGAAAAATATGTTTACAGAGGTAAGGATAGAGGGGCAGTGATTTTAAAAAATCAAAAATTTGTAGAAATATTTTTTTGTGATTAAGGATTCTTGCACAACTCTTCAAGGTGAACAAAAATAGTCATTTATGAAAATTGCTCATCTTCAAAATTGAAGGGATTGCATAAAATTAGGATTATATTTTCCTTCGTGTTTAGTGTTATTAATAGTGAAAATAAAATGTATCAATTTTGATTTGAAAAGACAGAAATAAAATTCATCAGTTAGGGCTGGTGAAACTTTAATACACTCAATCCCTTCAATTTTGAAGATATGCAATTTTTCTAAACGACAATTTTCGCTTGCCTTGAAGAGTTACGCAAGAATCCTTAGTCATAAAAAATATTACTACAAATTTTTGTTCATTTTAAATCACTGCCCCTTCAAATTTTGAGTAGAGCAACTTGTTCATACGACCATTTTTTATTCATTTCATGGGTTCCCACCCAGCTTTTATATTTATGTTTTTTTTAATTTAAAATTATGAAGTTTTTGTATCATTTGTACAGATTTCCAATATGTAGGACAATGTAAGGTGAATGAAAAGGGGGAAGGACCCGAGTCACAATAATTACGACATGGTTTGAAAATGATGTGAATGAAAATTTCTGCTCTTTAATTCAATTTTTTCTACTTGCAAACCAACTCTTGCGTTCAAAAATTTCCAAAAAAATCGTAAAAATTACTTTTTTGCAAATTCTTTTTTTAAAATAAAATTATTTGTACGTATTTGAACTCAAAATTATCATTAGCGGTCAGTTTTTATAATTATTCCACTTTTCAGAGATTAATAAAAAAATACCCCTTTTTGCTTTTTTTCACAATTTTCAAAAAAACTATAAAAGAATTTTTTTTTAAGAAACGCCCTTTCAATTATTTTACCCTCCATTTGCGATTTTTTTCCAGTCAATTCTTCGTAAAATAGGCCAAGTGCAATTATATTCTTCCATTTGAAATCAGTTTTTCTCGGTTTACCTATTTTAAGGGGTCTCAAATGGTATACCAGCGCACTAAAATACAGCTAAAAAAAAAATATGGGAATAAATAAAACTTTTTCGAGTGCTCCTAAGAAATCTGCTGTAAGGGGTGAAAATTCGATCCACTGTAGTGTATAATGTATCCAAAAAACAAGTTTTACAATTCAAGAGTGGGGAGGGGAATACATTTCCGAAGAATTGACCTGGGTGGCTGAAATTTTACATGTACCCAGGACGTCCGCCTTCTACTGGTTCTTATCTTCGCTTTCTCGATCACGAAAATCAGGCCATTACAGCATCGTGGTAGTGCTGATCTTGTTTCTTAAACGAAGGAACTTGACGTTTATTTTTAGAAATTATAATGACATCTTTCGATTTTGTACCATAGTTTTTGATATTTTTACCTTCTTAAATGAAACATTGTCATGTTGTATTTCAATCTACTTACGAATGATATATTTTGTTAGATTATTAGCTAAATTTTTTTATTCTAATAATTTGAAATAATTCATTCAGAGGTCCTAAAGGTAAAGGTGGATTCACTATAGAGCAGTGTGAATATCTACATAGAAAGGTTAATGCGGGGGGGGGGGTAATTTTGCTCTCAATTTTTCCATGTTCAATTTCTACTCGCCTCAAAAGGTAGAAAAAGACAAAACGAGATTATGTGTATCAACTATTGAGTAACAACAGACATTTGAAGAAGCCAATTACAAGAGTACTGGGGGAAGAAAATGACCGTGGGTTAAATTTTAAAAGTTGGCTGAAATATTTCAACTTGGCATTATGATTATTTCATAAATTAAAAATGATTGTATTTTTAGATTTTCATATTTTCAGCTCTTTGAAAATGAAAAATTGACCTAATTCTTTTTTTAAAAGTTTGCTCGATTTGAATCTGGTAGAATTTACTCAAATTGGAGCACGAGGTTCAATTCGACAAGCCTGATATTTTGAAAATACATAATTAGATACTTTTTATTTGAAATTTTGGCCTAGCTGTTTTATAAGTATAATTGTTGATTTTTCGATGACTCCTTCAATTCTGATGTATGCTACTTGCTGCTATGAACATTTTTGACCTATTATCTTACATCTACAAAACGTGATAGGGATGCTTTTACTAACACGAAAGCAAAACGGGTCACCTGATATATACTTCATAATGGATATGACAAAACAGAGGTAAATAGAAAAATGATTTATTTGTAAAGACGAAAATTTTATATTTTCATGATATGCCTGACTATAGGTGCACGTCTTATTCGTATATGCTACAAGCTGCATGTACCCATATTACCTATATCTATTTACCTAGCTCATGGCGTACTTGGACGTTGATTGCGTCAATATTCGATACCGCAACGTAATTAACTAATGAACTGTTACAACTGCTCGATGATCCTGGCACGATATCCATAAGTCAGTTATCCGAACTCGATCACGAATCGAACTGCGAAGCACGATATTTAAGAAGAAAAAAAAAAATGCTCCTTTTTACGCAACCGTATCTTTCTTTAAACATCATGTACGGCACACGAAAGTTGGCTATTCATATTGATTGTCATTGAATTGTTAGTCTTGTAAACGGATAGATTTAGACATTACCGTACATTTGTATTTAAGATAAGACATCAACATCTATAGCTTAGGCCTATTGTATGGGTAACTACTACAACTATAGATATTACACGGAGTGGGATAAGGTATGTCCGAAAAGCTGTGGGTACGTCGTCAGAATTCTCGTATCAGCAGCTATCGTGTTATGCAAAATTCTTGTTAGCTTGTTATTGTTCTTTGGTGTATTTTGTGAAAGTGTTGATGCGAAATTGTGATAAAACTCGAAAACTTTAAAACGCTATATTGCGTTCGTTAAGGTGTGTAGGTAGGTACTAGGTAGAGAGGTACCTACCTACCTTATAAAGTCCCAGACCTACTGTACCTATACCTAAGCGAGTTTTCAGGTCATTTTACTGTACATTAGATTTACGTATTACGTTCGTATATGACTTGAAGAAGCCCGGCCTCAGCCTTTGTTGAGTTTTGAATTGCATTTTAGATTTATGCGTCGACTTCATATATATACTTACCTGTATACGAAGCTATAACTGTGCAACGCACGCGTATACTGTCTGATTAAATATAGCGATTGTATGTACTTACATTTTATAATGATGGGAGAATTATTATACCATGTACGAGCTTCCCTTCTATTTTCTTTGCTGTGAGATCTTTTTTATCGAAAATTGTTGTATAGATGTTTCCTGTCTGAAATAGGTTTGACAGCATTCGAAGTAATAATGTAGGTATATGGACGAAAATGAACGAGTGAGAAGTGGAAAGGCGAGATGAGATAGAAAGATTGAAGTCGAATCGGAGAGAAATTATTCATTGCTGTAAAATGTATTCGGTAAATGTCATGAAATGATGGTCGCGGATAAACTACAGAGAAGTTTTGAATAAAATGAAAAAAAAAAATTATAATATGAAATGAAGAGTGGTTTTTAAGAAATTTACAGCAGTTTTAAAAAAAATTTCATATGTATCAAAATACTATGGTTTGAGATGAAAACAAAAATTTCAAGATGAGATAATGAATTAGATTTTTTTGTCCTTGCAGCAGTCGACTACTATAATACTCGTATGAAAGTAAGATTATGGTTAATCGGTGGTTTCTTGCACTTCGCTTTCTTTGTTTGAAATTTTTTGAATACTTGTTGACAAAATTTCGAAATATTTCGCACTTTATTTCCAAAATTTATTTCGAGTCCTTAAATTGCAAGAAAATTTTCTTCTCAAAATTGCCTTGCCTTCTGATTTTTCTTTCTTTGTCTTTGCTGGCTGTATCTATTTTGATGCCAGATCTTATTAAAAATGGCACAGATGGTAATTAAATTCATAAAAAATATGAATTTGGAAAAATTGTTGGTTTCCTGTCAATATTTCATCATTATCTACAAATTTTTCAGTTTTTCCAATTGCTTTCTGATTTCTATCAAGTTTATTGTTTACCTCAAATCCCCCCATCCAATTTTAATTCCTGATAAATTGCTGATTTTTTTATGTTTCTCATTTCCCCTGTCTTCAATATTTATTTAACCTCCTCAGATATCACTTGTTGCTAACGTTTGGCTCATTTTGATAAACTTTGACAATTTTGGAAACAATTTGGAGAAGGCTCATAATTAAGAAACAACTCGAAAGAGTCGTTGAGATGGAGGGGTACATCTAGCATATTATGTACCTAATGAGGTTCAACTCTGTAGTATCCTCTGGGTATCTATGTACCATAAAAATCAAACTGAAAACTAATTTCCTTTGTAGTTTTGCCAAAGAGAGATATTCGAACTATCCTTGAGGGAGGGGGATATCTACAAAATTCGTTCTGGGGCTCTAGAAGACCGATAAGACCATGTTTGTGCATGCCCGACATTTAATTTTATTTTTATCTCGAAAATGACAACCATTTATATTAATTACTGTCAATACTTACCAAAATCGCACAAATTTGCCGAATAAGCTTGGGCTGGCACTGGATTAGATATATTTATGAAAATGGCCTTAAGTGAGAATTCAGCCATGTCTAAAATTTGTGAAAGGGTACAGAATATTCAATTTTGAGCTAATCGATGAAGGATCGAAACATATCCAAAAATCAGCTTTCTAAAGCTATTTGGAGACAGGGGAAAGGTTTTCGTACTTTTTGGACTTGGAAAAAGTTCACCCACCCTGCCTCAGTTTATCTAGAGAGCTGAAATTTGGCATATAAATTTAATAAGGGGCCTTGAGATGTGCATTTTGAATATTTTGGTTCTTCAGCTGCGATGCACCGCCTTACAATCGCCAAAATAGTTTTGAAGCGAGTTTCTGTTGTTTTTCGAATTTGTCAAATCTCTTTCTCCTACTCACCTCACCCTCCAATCGAGCTAGAAAATTGACTTCTGATTTTTGGATCCAGTAAAGCGTCCCTATTGTGCCTTTTTGAAAGTTTCAACTGAACGTTCCAAAATCAACGCTATTGAAGATAAAACTGCTTTAGATTTAAAAGCCATTTTTAAAAAAGCACTGTTGATAATTTTTAGCCTGATTTTCTATGTCATCTTGTCCAATGAAAACCAGGCTATTACGATCTATCGACCTATGACGGATGAGGGGGAGGGGGAATCAATAAAACCCGTTTTGGGGCCCTAGAATACCATTATGACCATTTTTGACCATGTCAGATATTTATTTTATTTTATCTTCGAAACTAAAAACTATTTACCCAGCTTAATACCGACCAAAATCGATCAAAATTTGGGAAATAGACTAAAATTGGTGGCGAGTTTGATTTTCTGTAGTGAAATTAATCTCAGGTCAAAATTAAGATGTACCCAAATAGGGGGGGGGGTACTGAGGGGCTAAAATCGAAATAATTTTTTTTGTTTTTCATCCAATCCATAGATAATCTAAAGTTGTATAACATATTCAAACATCAGCTTCCTAGGTTAATTAGAAGGGGAGATATGACGGTTTACCCCCTATTTGACCTTGAAAAAGGGCTTTTCCTCTTCTATCTCTCCTCCAAATTGAGCAAGGAAATTGAAATTTGGTACGTAGACTTGGCAGAGGTTATAGATGTGCCTTCTAGCGATTTTCACTTTCCAGACTGATTGCAAACCCCTCACAACTCCAAAAATGTGGTTCTTATGGATGGGTTTTTCTTATTTTTTGACATTGTTCCTCGCATAACTCCCTTCCAAATTGAGCTAGGAAGTTGACATTTTGGTATGTAGATGTTGTATAGGTCCTAGATGTGTCATTTGAGGAGGGAGGGGAGTTTTGATTTTTCATCCTCATTGCACCCCCTCGCAGCTCCGAAAATACACATAATTTTGGCTAAAAATTCACTTTAATTCAAATAATTTGCGACCCTAATGTAGATTTTGAACTTACTTGAATCACGTTGTGATGTCTCCTCACTCCTTATCTCATACAAAACGATCCATTTTACATGTAAACTTTCATCTTTTATGGCTCATAAATCAACATTTTGAGGGGGACAGGAGAGTAAAAATTGAGCATATAGTAGTTCATAGTAACATCGCTGAACTCTGTGGTAGGTCTACGGTGGGCATTTGAAAGAAAAAAAAAAAAAAAAAAAAAAAACGCTTCAGCTGAGGCAAAATTGCTGAACTCTGTGGTAGGTCTCCGGTGGGCATTTGAAAAAAAAAAAAAAAAAAAAAAAGAAATACGCTTCAGGTGATGCAAAATTATTACGCATATGCATATAATGCGTATCATAATGTATTCTAAATACCTATATTATCTACATACGAGTTATGAATATGAGATATTTCAATTTGAAAGCATCATTGGAAAGTAAACAAACAGTGAATACTTTTTTATGTGAGTATAAGTGTACCGGTGCTATAAGCTATATGGTGTGCTGCCCGTGACAGATACACATGTTTACCTGTACAGTACCTAGACCTACCTATAACGTTTATATGCGTATAGTACCTACACTGAATGTATATGGTACACCACACAGTCGAGTTAATGAGTCAAACAAGAATTCTACTAAGTGGATATAATTCACGATGATTGATACGTTTAAAAATGATTAATTATATACCGCTTCGAAATCATCCCTTTTTAACAACTATTCGACTATAACAAGTTTTTAATTCGTTTGTATTATTGTTATACAAATATTACATCTACAGTCTACGACGCTATGTGCATACAATAATTCGTTGTTGTTGTTGTTGTTGTTTGGTATTGGTATACTAAAAATCAAAGATATTCTCTCGAATGTGTACTTATAAATATGCATCTTGATAAGTGATTTTTTTTTCATTATACATTTGAAACAAATCGATGCTATGGGGGTGTAATTTGATGTCAGTATGTTTGTGTGTGTGTGTCAGTCTAGGTACTCGCCTATGTAGTAGGTAGCTAGGTACTAGGTAGCCTACATACTATTATCGTAATCAAATAAAAAAAAAAAAATCCTGTTGCCACCGACGTACATTCACGTCATATTTCGTTCGGAGCAAACTATACACACACTTAATGCCTATACCTATAACGTTGTTATTTTGAAATATAAACTTTATAGCTTTTGTGGCTCCCTTTTTATTGGAAAGGAAACTGATGTACACGTATACATGCGACCGTACGCTATGTACCTCTACCTACATGTTTAGGTGAGTTAATCAATACTTCAGCGTCGTCCTCTGTTTGTTTTTATTTCCTGGTAACTGGTATATTACGTACCTATACCTGTAAAGGCTTTACTTCACGTGTATGTAGACGAAGGTCTAGGCACGTATTATCTTGATGATGGTTTTTCGGCCACTACTACTACGCGTATAATGAATTGACGTATGTATCATCTTGACGGAGTATTTTCATTTTACTTGTTTTCTTTTCTGTCTCAAATCGGTCGATTGATAAATTATAATAACTAATACAGCATATATTGCAGAGAATATGCGTGCGATAGAAGAAAGCTATGTCGTCGTATAATATGCGAGTAGATCGATAAAGGAAATAAATAATGGCTCAATTTTCACAGTAAATGTGTGTGTAATTGTGGCGTGATCATTTTTCATTTTTTCACTTTTATACACGAGCAAACGTAACGCGATTTTTTTCCCATCTGTGGACTGATGTTGGAAAAAAATACGTACGTATTTGGAAAATTTCAATTCTTCGATGGTTTGAAGAAGGTGTTTGTTTTAAGAAAATATTCATCATTGAGAAAAATGTTGATACAACGATTGCCCCAAATAATGCAAAAAAATGACACGAATCTCATTCTTATAGGTATGAGTGAAATTTTCAGTGTCGTAGTTGCAAAGGTCTTCGGAGGGGGGGGGGGGTGTGATTTTCTAGTTTGTAAAGTGGAGTGTAGGCTCATAAATGGTATAAAAAAGTATTTTTTTTTGAGCCTGAACTTACATAGAAATGAAGTAGGTATACATTGTAGTGATACGTATGTTTGAACGAAATGGAAATGAAATTTTGGAAAAATGTGATTTTTTAACTATAAAAAAGTGCATTGTTTTAGAAGGTTTATGAAAGAACGTTTTCCAAATTTCTTGAGATAGGGGTAATTTGGGCTATAAAACCGACGTTTCTTCTGTGGCTATAATATTGTCAATTTATATGAATGGTTAAACGAGAATTGGTGATACGGTTTTTTATTGAAATGGACTTGATTTGGTTATTTTTTTTTTGGCTTGAAGAAAATGAACCCTGAAATAGACATTGTACGTATTCCAATCAGACATCCTCCCATCTCTTGAAACAATGTTGTCAACCATTGATTTTGAATCGCCAAATTTTAGCTAAATAAAAATCATCAAAATCACCTAATGATATTTTTTAATAGAAGAGCTTTGCCGCGTAAAGAAGGGTGAATCGGAATCTGTCCTTGGGTGCAATTTTCAAACTATATCCAATGCTGAAGTTGATTCCTATGATCTAAAAACTTGCTGGTAAAAAATTTGAACCTTCCTCCCCACCTCACCCCTACTCCTCGATATCGCTCTAAATATGTTTGAAGTACGGGTTCAACTTGAAATTTTTTTGCTCCACAATTTTCAACCAAATTTTTTCAAACTTGCGTCATACCCGGAAATTTTTTTGATCATCTTTTCATTACGAAACATGTGTTTCTAAACTTCGAAATCAAATATATGCATGTTGTTTTAGACCTAGAACAACTAAAAAATAATGTAATACGTAGTAAACCAATATCTACGACGTTTATTTTTTTCAAAATTTTTTTTGGTGGTGGAAAATCTTATAAAAAAATGTGAAAAATTGTATTTTTATTCATTTTGCCAGCTTAAAATAGTCATTTTTACTCGAATATTTTTGTTACCTAAAATATGTACTGTTGGACTTATTTACGTTCGATTATCGCCATTTTTACTCAAATTTATTCATTTTTATTGTTTTTGATTATTTTTTTTCAAAAAGTTCGAAGCAGTCGCACAAAAAAACTAACCTTAAATTCGAGTTCAGCAAATTATCCTTATTTTTAACGCTCAATACGATAATTTTGGTTGAATTTTAAATATTCAATTTTTTGTTTGATTTTCTTTAAAAAATCATAAGTTTTCACAAATTAAGACAAAAATTTCTCTTAGAAAATTTGTGTAAAATGAACGCAAATAGTCTCCAGATCGAGATAATTTCATCCGCTGAACCCAAATTTAATGCAAAATTACCAAATTTTATGATTTGCCTGTATACCAGGATCAATTGCAAGCAAGAAAATTTCAAACCAAGAGGTACATTTGGTTTCCGTGACGTTTTTTCTAAACTTTTTCCATTCTGCAGAAAATTCGACTCATCAGGTATGCCAGTAATTTAACTTTTCTCATATAACTCGATCCCTGACCCCGCCATGTTTTAAAAGCACTTTTTGAGCCTAATGAGAACGAAAATTTTAGTAAAAAAAAAAATCTTGAACCAAGGAGTTGAAAACAGACAACCTAGATCACTTTAAGGCATCCGAACTCAATCTTGATAATTTTTTACATGCCATAAAACCAGCTTCAGAAAGAATTTTAGTCTAAAACGGTGTTATTTTAAAATTTGAGGTGAATTAAAAAGGAAAATAATTTGTATGAAAAAACCACAAACCTATAATTTTCTCAAGTGAAACCCACAATTCTTAGTAAGCATATGCCAAGGTTGGAAACACTGCTTAAAAGTTTTTAATTCGAAATAGGAACTGAATTTTGAGCCACCGTTGAATGTTTCAGTGTTGAAATGATTTCCACCCCCGAGACGATTTTCTCTTTGTATCCTTTTTTGAAAAATTTATTTCAAAAATTTCTGTACAGATTCTGAACTATTGTACTCACATAATATTCACCGTATCTTAAGCTTGACGCCATTGAGATCTTTGACATACAATTGATGAATAAAAAAAATTACACACACAAATAAATCACCTGAGGTGTATTTTAATCGATGGCGAGCACCGGCTTGTTATCAGTTCGTTACACAAAAGTGCCACAACAATTTATATTGTTCAATTTTCAACCAGTAGTGATTGATTGAATGAAAAAAAAAAAAATCTATTAAGTCCATTGTAAGTGTTGGTTTAGTTCAATGGAATGCAATCGCCATAGAAAGATTATCTTTTTCACGGTTTAATTTTATACTCATATACGTATATCGATATAATGTATGTAATGTACCTACCTACATTATACTCATGGTAATAGGTGCTTTACTTATACAAAGTGGTGTATTTTAATAAGAAGATGAATGAAGGCAAGAAAAAAAATGAAAAATATAAAATTCGAACTCATTGCGAAAATTCATGTCGCTCATTTTACTACTACTTTCACCTATATTTACCTAGTACCTACCTACCTTTAAACCCTGTATATTTTGTGTGTACTTATCTTTAAGGTATTAAATACATAGACAGACATACGTAAAGGACCCTGCGAGGGGTTGAAAATTTCACAAAAATGTACCCTTTCATTGTGTATACGTATTATAAAAGACGAGAAACGTATGTTTGAATTCACATTAGGTATTTGAAATAAAGTGGGAGTTTCTTCCGGTCGTGTAATAGGGTCTGGTTAATCTTTTATTAATTCACGTTCATACGATGTTACCAATGGTTATTGCATTTTTATTTTATTTATTTTTTTTCTATATACGATTCGTGTGCAGTATAAAGGTTGGTCATACGTAGGAAAGTTGTCTGTGACAAGAGTCTCGGGAAGTTGAACCGAACACCAAACTGCCGTTATACGTGATCGCGAAAAATGGCAGCTGAATTGGAATTTTTTTTTCAAACATTCAAAAGGGTCAACGAATAATGCCTACTAATACGAGTTTCGTCGACGTTATTCTTTTATTTTAAGATTAACCACGAATGAATTTGAGTCACATTTGTGTAATATGAATTCTTTATTTGAGTCTATAGAATGTAAGTATTACATGGGTATTGATTCGGATTGCGGTTTTAAGCTTTAAATGATATCAATGCAATAATTAAAGCTGTTATTTTGAACCAAGTGATTGGGTAGGTAAACGTATATAATGTAGAGGGGTACGCGAATGTGTGTTTTTTCGATGGTATTTTTGATTTTCGAGCATTTATGGCGCAACGAGATGATTGATGATTGTAATTTTTATGCTTAATTTAATTTACCAGTTTATCAAATTTTTAATAATCGTCATTTTTTGTGTTATAGGTATATTAATAAAATTATCTAATATTTTGGAATATTTTTGATTTTTTGTGCAGGACAAGGTTTGGATGAAACCAGCATATGGGCAAGAGTTATTAATTGAAATTCCACAAGTAAGTTTGAAACAAACATTTTCATCTAACAGTAGGTAGGTACTTGTGTATGTGTTTTAATTATTTAATTTTCAATATTTTGGAGGTTGTCCCCAGCACTGCCAAGTTTTCTAACTTGCCACAGACGTTATAGAGTTAACAAACGGTACGTTCAACTGTGATGGTCTGACTCTCCCCTCCCTTTCTCCTATAGATATCGCTATAATAGTATCTAAAAATTTAACAAATAAGCAGTTCCAGAATTTTGATCTGATCATTAATCCAAGTAGCGGACCTTGTAGGTAATAGTTTTTTCAACAAATTTTATCATATACATATTTTTCATATCGCCATTATTCAAGGGGCAGCATTCGTTTGAATTTTATGACCCCTTTGAAATAATCAAGATAGGCAAATTTCGTATGTAACCAAAAATAGTGCAAAAGTTGTCTAGCACCAGGTTCGCTATTCAAAATTACTATTTGGACAAATTTTTTGCTCCTAAAATTTTGCATTGCCTTAATCTCCTTTCGTGTAAAATTTTTAGAACAAAAAATTTATCCAAATGGTGATTTCGAATAATGAACCATGTACTGGGCAACTTTTGCACCATTTTTGGTTATGTACGAAATTTGCCTATCTTGATTATTTCAAGGGGTTCGTAGAATTCAAACGAATGCTGTCCCTTGAGTAATGGAGATAGGCAAAATATGTATGCGATAAAATTTGTAGGAAAAATTTTTACCTACAAGGTGCGCTATTTGGATTGATGATCAGATAAAAATTGTGAAATTGCTCCTTTGTTAAATTTTTACATGCCTGTATAACGATACCTATTGGGCAAAAGGACATCTGTGGCAGGTTTTTAAGAGCGCAAGGGTTATAAAAAATTGTCTTATTGTGGTATCCGGGATGACGAATAAAAGCAGTCAAGTTTTTTCTGCTTGGAGAGGTTCTCATCAGTAAAGACCTTGGTTGTCTGTGGGTTCAAAACTTCTCACGACGGTTTTGTGATTCTGAATGTTTACCTAATGAACTTACGATAAATAGTATGAATTCCATTTTGGGAATCCCTGTTATACCTGTACAAATTACATTTTAATGAAATAATTTGTAGATTCGTTCGACATTCAAGCACCCAAGTGTTTAAATACTTTATATATACATCGATTTATGATGAGATAATATCTCTGTTCGTGTGTAAAATGTATTAAGGAACAATTCTGTGATAACATTTGAAATGGAAATATTCGGCTTCACTCTATGAGCTGTTTTTTTAATCTTGAATGAACTAATGAATAGTCATAGTACTCTTTAACTCAACTTTACATATTTTTTTTAAATGGAAAAGTAATAAGAATTACTCTTGAAAAACTCAAGAAGTTGATAAAAAATACGGAACTGACTATGTAACTCGAGAGTGTTTATCGTCAATCCATCATTTCTAAAAACCTTCTGAATCAGTTTACAATATCATTTTAAAAGTATTACGTAATAAAAAAGGGTGATTAAATATCAGTTCAGCAAGCATAGTTGAAATAGGTCAAAGAATTGAGTTCTACAAGTTACTTATTCAGTAAACTTTTTGTAATGGGCTTCGGATTCTTTTAAAATCCCAAATAAAGGAAGACAAAAATGAAAATACTTGCTGAAAGTTTAAGGTGCATGGAAAAATGTTTTTATCAGATACGAATTTCAGCCATCGCGTGACGAGATTCTTTGATATTTTGTACCGATGGAATATTAAGTACTGAAGTACATACATATGATCTGAATATGCATGCCTATAGGCAATAATTTACAATCGTAGACTCTACATATACGCTGGAAGGTGTAAGTAATGGCTTAAATGGCCAAATTTGTGACCCTGGATAACAAAAGGCAGTCCTAGGTCTATTTGACTTGTACCTTCACATAAATTGATTTAAAGTGTCTGGAGAGTTCCAAAAGTACACTGAGTAATAGAAGGGACCTGGCATTGAATTAACTTGGTAAAAATATTATGAACATCTTTTTTTTTTTTATATTTATAAGTTTGTTTGTGTTGTTTTTTTTTCTGTACTTATGGATCCATACATAAGAGTGCAGTGGGAGTAAAAAAACAACATTCAGATTTTGACCAAACTCACGAAGGCGGTTAACTTTGAATTAAAAGCCAATCGTACAAAATTTTTTCCCTCCAGCACAAGGTAGCGGGGTGTGGAACTGTGTGGGGTTAATTTCAAAAGAAGTATAGTTTTTCGTCACTTACACCCTCTAAAAATGGTATAGAACATCGGTTACAGAGCTAAACAATTTGCGATTGAGTTTCTGCGTATATTTAGCGCATTTTTGTTTCGACTCGAGACTACTTTTAACCCTCTATTTGGGAGGGAATGGGGGGGGGGGAGTAACAGATCGCAAAAACTGATATTTTTTTTAGTTCTCAAAAAAATGCAATTAAAGGGACTTTTCCAAAAAATTTCTTCAACCTGAAGAAGTGGATAGTTTCACTTAGCAGCGCTGCCAATCTGATTATTTAATAAAAGTTGAAAATAGTTCCATTTTTCATGACAAAATTTCACAATTCAGTACTTTAAAATTATTTTCCAAGTTGGCAGAATTGCTGTTTGATGTAAAATCCCCTTTCTTACAGACAGTTGATTTTTCTAGTTTTGAAACACGAATTAAACGTATATACTCGTATTTAATAGATGTACTGTAGATCTGTGAAGTTTGAACTTGGCAGTTTTTCTGTTTAAAAAAAAGTGCATGTGGTGAGCCATTAGAATTGATCTTGTTTAATTGTACCCTCCATAGTCGGATTTGTTCCCTCCCTCCCTGATTTGAACGGAATTTTAGAACAAAATTAAGGTCGTTCCTGAAACACAACTCAATTTTTAATGATGGACACCTACCTATTTGAAGTGCACCAAGAAAAGGAAAAATTTTGGACAGTCTGTCAGCTTTACCCCACGTATCAATTTTTTCTTTTTTTTTTTAATTTGTCCGTTTTTATTCGGAAGTTGGTCGTATTTGATTCAAATTTAAAAAGTTCACTTGAGAAGAGGGTTGAATTTTTTGAAAAAAGTGAAAAAAATACAGCCCGAGGAGGGAAGGGGGCAAAAATTTTGCAAAATAGACCATACAAATAGGCATTTCTGCGCATTTTTCAACATCATGTGCCAATTTTACGAGATTTTTATGTTTAAAAAATGAACCTTCGTATTGAAAAATGTGTTTCCAAAAGTTTGAACCTGAGCCCCCCCTCCTCCAGTTTTGCTGTTACTTCAAGTCCTTAGGGAGGCGCACTTTAAAAATCGTACAAATGATTGTCATTAATTGCAAAAACAAATTCTGGCGCTTTTTGGCGTCCTTAGGCAGCTGCCTGTACTTGAATCCGGCTCTGGTCCCCTCTAAATTATTATTCTATGAGAAATTTCATTTATAGATAGAAAAACGATTATATTGCAACGTAAAATTTCATTCCACGTGTATACTGAATCAGTATTACCCTCGGAGAAAAAAAAAATTGAGATTTATAGGATTTTCTAAAGTATGTTAAAGTTTTGATGAACCTAATGGGCACCAATTACTGATAGGAGAAAAATTTTATTCTAAAGATATTTTCATTTCATATAATCGCAGTTGACATCACGATGGAGGGGATTTTACTGAAACACTTTTTCTGTAGGCCTATATTTCTCGATGATCTGATGTATGCAGTATTTTATCATTATGATATTGATTTTTGATTATCTGCTACTGCTGATAATTATGTTTTGGAAACTCTTGTATACCTTTTGAAGGCTGTAGAAAAATTAAATCTCATAAAATATAGGACGCTCTGAAGCTCTTTCGGTATTGAAGAAAAATAAATTAAAAAAAATAAATTTAAACTTTTAAATAGTTAGGTTAAATATGTGACCGTTCAACACATGCAAAAAAACGACAGATCCACTTATAATTAGAGTAAACAACCTTTTATCAGTAAACATTTCTATACTGATAAGGAGTACTGTAGAAATATATAGTACACTGTATATGACTTGTATGAAATTGAGTGGAAGGAACTTCCTCTTTCTCTCGATCATCAGTAATCAATAATCATGCAAAATCAGTGAAATTGAAAAAAAAAAAAAAAGGAAAATACTCCAACGCGAAAATATAACGCAGGTTAAATCGTTTATAGGCTTCATGCTGTGAGTTATTATAGCTATAACGCTGTAGGTATCCATGAGTATTTGGGGTATGCTACGAGCACTCTTATTTTGTGGTCTTTAATGTATCGTTGGGGTGTTACACAAACTCAGCATGGAAGAGCTTTTTCAGCTCCCTTGTCGGCTGATCATTTCTAGACATCCTGCTGATTGCTGTTTAAATTTCTTAATTAGGTGTTGAATTTTTCACCTGTTGTAATTGCAAATCATATACGTATTTAACTATGTACATTGCACTTTTGAGTGAAATTTTTCGATACTTTGAGTTGAGAATCGATGAGTATTGAGGCATAAAATCCTGTTACAGGATATTCTTACTAATTGTAAACCTCAATATGTAAGGTATATGGCTATAGGTATACGAATAGATTCTTTTTTACCTTAAAAAATATCAAATTACCTGCGAATAGTTGCAATGTAGGAGTGAACTCTGTATTAGGTCATATGTATCCAAGCAATATCCGTTTAAAACACTCGTTGCACATAAATTTCAACTTTAAAATATGATATTAAACTTTTTTAAAGAAAAAAAAAAAACCGAATATCATTTGATAAAAGACGATACGATAATAATGAAATTCAACTTTTAATATATGTATTAAAATGTCTCGAAGAACACGTAAATCTCTGTGGTAGATGATCGCAAATTAAATATTATATCGAACGAAAGAAAAAATTGAAAAAAAAATTATTATTATTAAAATAACAAACAAATTCAAAAACAACACTAAACGGCGGGTAAATTTGCTTCCTTCGATGCTGCAGTTTATCTTCGTATACTCGGAATGTATTCTTATATGTGTGATCGATATTGTATGATAATAATAATTCGTGTATTCGATATATTAGATAAAACGAATTAATAACTATTTCGTATCAATAATTATTTACGCCGAAAACTCGCACAGTTCGCCCGATAAAACGTCGCAAAAAGCCTGAAATTACGCCGGCGCATATTCCATTAATCGCTATTTTATATTATCACGGATGAAATCTCGCATATATCTACATCGGGTTTAGGTAAATTGATGGTACAATATTTGTAATATATGAATCGTCGACGATGCGAAAAAAAAATTCGTAAAATTTTACCACTGATTCTAAAATTTGTTTCGAGGGGGCTTGCAAAAGAAAAAAAAATAACAACAAAAACAACAACAATAACAAATTAAAGTGAAAAAAAAACGTTATCGCCCGCGACCATTCGCCGAAGCCAACCGCATTCACGAAACAATCATTACTAAAACGTATCGCGCTTTTCGGTGTAGCGTGTGCAGAGCGAAGAGAGCAGCCGTTGTGCGGTGGTCGTTCGCTCATGTCCTCCCCCCCCCTTCGTCGGTTCAGCTCACCGGTACAGGTTCTCATGCTCATAACGAATTCAAGTAATGGTGTTTCCAACCTTCTATATGGTTGCAACACGCCTTCGTACCGTTCTCCGTATCGAATACGATTATTGGTCGACTTTCGAAGGATGTACCGAAACAAAAACTCCTCCTTTTTTTTTTTTTTTTTTTTTTTTTTTCCCATTTTTTTTTTTTTTTTTTTTTTTTTTTTCACATTTTCCTCTCTCGAGCAACGTGTACTCGTGCGTACTCCATGTTAAATGCTGGTAAAACGTCGCGATGTGCCGCTTTTCTTTACCGATATTTCGACGTATACACGGTCGCCCTTCTCCTAAGCTGCGTTTTCCTCGGCGTGCCGGTCGCTTTGTCCCGACCGCCGACCGCCGCAAGATTTCCAATACGCGGATGGGAAAAACTATGCAGCGCATGAAGAGGAAATTATCCCACATTGGAAGTATGTTATGAGATGGTGCGTTACATTGCAACGCTCTTTCTCTTCCTCTTCGTGTGCAATGTGTGACTTGTGTTGAAGTACTTACGACTTACCCGTTGATGTAAAAGCAGTGTTGTTGAGTTGAAAGGGAAATTCCTAGTTGGACTCGGTGCGTATCGTGTCTTGGGCACCTCGACCGATTATTTGTAGTACATGTGAGTTGTCGTATCGAGTATAAAGCTTTTCACAGAACGAGGGGTAAATGAGGATTTCTCCCAGAAATTAAGATACCCGTTGATGGGTCCAACGAAGAAGGAGAATCTTCCCTCTGGTTCTGTTCTAGTTTGAAGACTCAAGGGGTAGGGGTATTTTAACCTTGCATTCATCTGCTGGACAAACCATCGATGACAATATTGAACCAAAAAATTCAAAAAAAAAAAATAGGTCAACTTGCTAGTTTCGCAATTTCTCAGATCCTAATTTAATGTCTACCTGCTCCCGATAAGACATTCACTGCCATCAAGGCCCTTTGAAAATGTCTTATCAACGTTGAAAAACAAAAGGGGTTTTAAAAATACCATTTTTTGGATCTCCATTCTTCTAACAAGGGAGCTACCCCAAATGTTGCACGTCAAATGAAAAATTTTTTTACAGGCATGTAGAGCATTCAAAATTAACCCCACAGCCAATATTTCAACCCCTAACCTCTATTCGGTGGATGTTATGGGGCGGGAGGAGGGGGGGGGGGTAGAATGTCAAAAAATTGGCAAATAACACTGCGAAATTAACAAAAAATGAAATGACTCAGATTTCATACCATATTTAGGAGCCAATTATTTAAATACGTACTACCCTCGATGTGGGCCCGCTTCAGGTGAGCTAGTTGGTCGGATCCTAGTGTAACACCTGGAAGAGGAAATTTTCAGCTATGTAAAATGCAATCAAAAAAATAGAGAAATTAATGGCCAAAAATACACCCCCGAAATGTTACCCGCAGATCTGGGCGACTACCCATTTGCAAAGGTATGTAAGGGTAATCCCATTTTTCGGTCATATACCCATTTTCACGGTTAGGTACATGATCTTTGATTTTCGTATTCTTCAGTATTAACCAAGTCAGTTGTAGGGTGGGGGGGAGGAGGAGGGGGTCATCTTTGCTTTACGACTGACTTCCGGAGTGTGGGGGCTAAATTGATAGGTCTTTCAGCGATGATAGAAAAGTAACCCGGGAATGTCTTAAGACTGAATTGTAGATTTAAGGCGATCTGGACCACTGCCCTCTTCCTGAATTGCTCGGGAAAGGTGTTGGCCCATTTGTAACCTTTGCCAAGGCTGTACTGATCGAGAAGAAGTGACGAAAGTGACGACTTGACGTAAGTGAAGCTGTCCTTTCAAGTATCCGAAAGCAACTGAGGTTTGCGAGTAGTGCGATAGCGTCTACCAAGAGACACATGGTGTCTATAGAATCACTAGCCAGATCAGCAGTCTAAGAGAGTTTGATCTATCGAACGCAGGCTACCCAATGGCCCAGCTGGGAACAAGAAGAGGAGTTGACCAATGGCAGGGGAAGACATTCGAACGCGACTGAAGTAGGAAGAGACCCGATTTTTGGAAGAAGAGAAGGAAGTTACCATTTTATTTTATTTTATGTTAAAAGTCAAGAAGAAATTATTTAATTATAAGTTTCAGTTGTTGTTAGATTAAGATGTTAAACTTAGACTAAGTAAGCACAATGATTCATACTGTGTGGTAAAATTGTAAAATTAGGTACACACAGTATGAGGAGTGCAAAAAAAAAAAGCCCGAGTCAGACTACCCAAAACAGTAGGCTGACACTATAACTCATATCGAGGGTAGTACGTGGTGAAAAAGTTAACCCCTAAACGCGATATGAACTCGAGTTATTTCATTTTTTCTTTTTTTCAATATACATTTCGGATGGCTAAAAATACACCCAGTGGTGGCAACCTTCGTATTGCTTGTGTTGACACGTGAAAAATCTTTGGTAACACGTGGGTTTCTCCGTATTCGTGTACTAAAATAAAAAAATAAAGGTATTAATTACAAATTGGCAAAGCAATGAAATTAGTTGTTACAGCCTGAATTTTATGTTGACTGCGTCCATCACCAGCATCGGTACACCATCAACTGTGTTGTGTCAACTAAAGTTGAATAAAAAAAACTGACAGAAAAGGTTCTTTGAAATAGACCAATTTTATGGGGGGGGGGGGGGTTAAACTTCAAAAAAAATCCCCAAATTTTTATTTGGGGGGGGGGGGTTCAACTGCACAAATAATCTCCAAATTTTTACTTTTTGAACCAGGCCAAATCTTGAAAACTTGTTAACCCATGAAAAAAATTTAGGTTGCCATCACTGAATACACCCCTCGAGATTTTACATTACGATCTGGACGACTACCTCACCTCCAAGTGACCCATATAGAGAGCAGTACCTGTTAAAAAAATTAGCCCCTGAATGTGATATGAACTGGAGTTATATCACTTCTTTTTTTTTCAATACATTTTGAATAGCTGAAAATACACCGTTGAGGTGTTACATGCGGATCTAGGTGACTACCCTACCTCTAGATGGCCCATATTCGGGGTTAGTACTTACTGGTGTAAAAATTAGCCAAATTAGCCTCTAAACGCGCTATGAAATGGAGTTATTCCACTTTTTCTTTTTTTTTCAATACATTTTGGATGGTTAAAAATAAACCTTTCAATGTGTTAAACGCAGATTCGGGTCACCACCCTACCTTCAAGTGACCCATATAAAGTAAGGTACTACCTGGTAAGAAAATTAGCCCCTGAACACTATATGAAGTCGAGTTAATTTTGTTTTCTGATAATTTCGCAGTGTTATTTGTAAATTTTTTGATATTCCCCTCCCTCCCAATGGAGCTTGGGGGCTGAAATGTTAGCTGTTGGGTTAATTTCAAATGCTCTACACTCGTGTAAAAAAAATTCTCCATTTGGCGCGTGACACTTGGACTGGCTCCCTTGTAAGACCCAATTTCTTCTGAACAGTTTTGATATAGCAGGAATTGGAAAATGGTACAGGGTACTTGATCAACTCAAGATAAAAATCTTCCTCGCTTTTTCCGTGTAAATCTATGTTATTTATTTACTACACAGAAAAAAAAAAAACATAAAATTAAAATAATTCCAAAAATTGAAAAGGTCGCTTTTTGCTTCCTTTTGTCAAACAATTCCATTTCCACAAAAAGGAAGAAAACCTTTCATCATGAGGAAAATGGAAATATGAAAAATACATGTAGGTACAACCCCCTCCGCAGTATTACATCGAAATAAAAAATGGTGGAATAGTAATAGGTACAAGTATAGTACTCACTCGCACATATACCAACATATACGTATATTCGTACACGTAACACGTAAACATGTACCTCTATACCTATGCATAATAAAGGGGTCATACCTATGTCGGTTATACCGCAGCAGTCGTGCCTTTTTACTATAATTTATATTTTGTTGGTTTGATACCTGAATGGTCAGTTTGTACTAAGTTGAAATGTACTACTACGTATACAAAACAGTGAAAAAAAAAAAAATGGGTGAAGAGATATTTTTAAAAGATCACAAAGACCGGGGTTTAATTCAAAGAGTTAAAGTGCTATTGTCACGAATCTACTCCCTTTAATGAATTCAACATGGCTCGACGCTGCTGTTTGGTTTGCTGGGTCATTTTTTTTTTTTTTTTTTTTTATAGGCAAAAAATTCATCGTATGAGTTTTGTTTTACTCGTGGAGAAATAATGTTACATAATCCGATAGCGAAGAATTGAAAAAGCAATTTTAGCACGCGATTCGGTTCGCTTTTGCGACGTATCTGTTTGTTCTAAGAATAGAAAGAATAGTTATTGCGTTTTAAATAATGCTTACTCGTTCTTTTACTTCTAATAGAATGACTTTTGACTGAATTTTATGTTTAGAAAGATCATTAAGGCTTATGAAAATTTTAAATGAAAAAGTTAAGGCGTTTTCACAATACTTGAATGGTTTTCAAAGTTTTTCATACGCCTTTGATTTGATTTAAATTTTCTCATTTGTAATTTTTCGCGATAGCGTGAGATCTTACGAGTTCATTCAATTCGTTCGAGTGACAACGAGATAGGTATGTTGGTCGGAAGGCCCCCCTTGCGTGAGGGCGAAAAATTTTTAAAATTTTATATTTACCCTGATTATTCTTTACAATACTGCTGAAAATGCACCAAAACCCCCTCATCTCCTTTCCGAATTGGCTTAGAAAGCTGATTTTTGTAAATGTAATTCAACTTTTGATTCTGTATCAATTGGTTGAAGAACGAACAATTTTTAGTTAGATTTTCTATGTCATATTGCCAATGAAAACCAAGCTATTACGATCTATCGACTTACGGTGGATGAAGGAGGAAGGAACGGAATACGAAGATAATTCGTTTTGTGGTTCTAAAAGGCCATTGTGACCATTTTTAGCCACGTCAAATATTTATTCTTCATTTATTTTTTCCTGCAAAAATTAAAAATGATTTGCTCACCTTGATACCCGAACCAAAAACGATCAAATTTGAAGAATAGGCTTCGATTGGCGTGCTATTTGATATTATGGAGTGGGATAACCTCGAATTAAAATTCAGTTGGACCCAAATTTGGTGTGGGGGGAGTTACTGAGGGACTAAAATTGCAAAAATCGTTCGTATTTAAGCAAATCGTCAGGAAATCTAAAGCTGTACAACATATTCAGAAATCAACCTCCCAGGTTAATTAGGAGGGGAAATACATATGAGCTTTTTCTCCTTTTTAACCTTGAAAAAGGGCTGTTCCTCTTCTATTACTCTAATATCAAATTGAGCTAGGAGTTGATATTTTGTAGGTGTGCCTTTTGGGGATTTCGATTTTTCTGACACGTTACATCCCCCTGACAACCCCGAAAATTTAATTTTTTGGCAGAGGTTTCTTATTTTTTGTATTTGTTCCTCGCATAATTCCCCTCTAAATTGAGCTAGGAAATTGAAATTTGGCAAGTAGGTTTAGTAGGGTTCTTAGATATGCCTTTCGGGGATCTCGACCTTTTAGCGCCATTGAACCCTTCCTACCTTCACTACCAATTAGGAAAAAAATATCGCTCAATTCACATAATTAAAATGTGTATGTATATCACAAAAATCAGACTGAAAAAGAATCAAAAAGCGATATTTTTTTCTTACTTTAGCCCCTCAGCACCCCTTCCCCCAAATTAAGACATACCTGAATTTTGACCGGAGACCATTTCCACTCGAAAATATCAAATCCGCTGCCAATCCAAGGTTACCGCCCAAATTTGACCGAGCTGAGCAAATAACTTCCATTCGGGGGAGGGATGAAAAAAATAAAAATAAAGAGGAATAGATATCTCATACGACCAAAACTGGTCTCCATGTTTTTTTTGCAGCTCTAAAACGGATTTCGTTAATACATTCCCCTTCACCCCTCCTCCCCCCCGGTGCCCCGGTAGATCGGAAATCCGCAATAAGCTAATTTTCATTAACAACACGGTATAGAAAAACAGGTTAAAAACTAATCTAAAATTCGTGTTCAGCGAGTCAAATTACCCTATTTAAGTAGTCACTTTATACGACAATTTTATGTAAATTTGTTATTTCTGATTATTTTTTAGGTTTTTTTTTCTTTAGTTATTAGCTCTTAATTCTTTGAAATTGAAACAGAAAATTAAATTTCGAAAATTTGAAAATTTCAGAAAAACAGTAATGCCAGTGTAATTGTTTATTTTACTGTGATATTAAATAATATATTCGATAGGGTGGGTCGAATTTTGCTTTTTCTGGAAATCTACATACGGCGAGGTCATAATAGTTGTAAAATGACCTCAAAAGGATGAGGTAAAATTTCAGCCCCCTAACTCAATTTTTCAAACTAACAAAACTCACTTACTGCTCAAATATTTTCAAAAATTGAAAAATAGAATTATTATGTTTTTTTTTTTTTTTTTTTATTATTATTATACTGGGCGTGTGTGTTTATTTTGACCCAAAATGACCATTAGAGGCATTTTTCAGGGGTCAGAGGTTTTCAAAAAAATCATTTTTTACAATTTTTCACGATTTTCTCAAAAATTGGAAAGGAAATTTTTTTTGAGGAACGCCCTCTTGAAATCGATGTGGGACATGAATTTTACACGATTAAGCGTAGTATTTCATTTTTACCTCCCATAGTCGATTTTTGAGAGGCCCTTAAGAAACGTCATTTTTCAGGATAATTCGACCCATCCAAGTCTTCAATGATTCTTTCTCTCATTCTCGAATCGCTCTCTGCCCTCCTACGTATTCTGTTCAAATTATAAAATAAGCTCCATGATATCTACAATATGAAAATACTTGTAAAGTTTTTATGAAACTCAACATAATATTTCAAAATATTGAACATTTTAGGGCGGAAAAAAATATCAAATAAAATACGAAAAAAGAAAATTAGAACTAATCACAATTTTCTAAAAAAGAAAAAAAAAATCTGCTCAACATGGAAATGGTTTACCGCCATATATCTCTTTCATTAACTCCAGTCCAATGGAGATTTCTTTCTTTACTAAGTATATAGAATACGGATACAAAAAACCTAAGGGACCATTTTCTACCCACGACCCATACACGAATACACCGTTATCATTGGCAGACGTCCTGTAACGAGTGAAAAATAGTTACCACGCATGCACGTCCTCGACGGTTCATTCACCATCACACGTGTATAAAAGAAAGAGACTAATCGCGTTTGAATAATTTCATTCGAACGAGCGTTTAAAAAAAGCCAAATATAGGGTGTTATTCGACAATACACAACCATATTGTCTCAATGAATACGCGCTGATAAGGTTAAAAAATTTATAATTTATTCGATTAACAACGTACGTAATAGCATACGTTTCGTGCCACGAGCAAAGTATCCAGTTTCCTTCAGGCTTCACTGCATCAGATTTTGAATAACACCAACCAACCGATGCGATGATAGCGATTCCGCATCTGGATATTTTCTCAGCAAACATAAGCAAAGCAGTCGTATTGTACTGTACGTCGTACCCCTTGGTTTTTTATTTTCATCCAACAAACGTGCGAGATTTACTCGCTATGTGACTGGTTCAGGCGTATTATGTACATGTACGTAGATTATCATCGATGGGTGTTTTCTTCAACAATATCCTGCCATTTGCTATTTCTTCATATTCATACAACTCTTTTGCACGCTTGTCGGATTATACTACAAAGTTGAAAGGAAAAAAAAACCAGCGAGATGAGTGATGAAAATCTCTTCAAGCTTCAGCGGTTCATTTCAGACGAAAATTTGTCACACGTATCCATCTATGGGCCTTACTTCCTCAGTAAATACCAAAGCTATCATAGATCCTGAATTGAAACATCAGTTCAACAATCATCAACATAATGACGCAATTAATGGTCTATTGCGCAACGACTTTTTTACAATACGAAGTTAAGATGCAAGTATGCAAGTATACATATAAAAATCTGCACGTTGAGCCTGTTAATCCTATCACACATCATCGTATATCCGCTGCATTTTTCAATTCAATGCATCGTCTTTTACTACTTTTATACGCAGTTAAGACTTCCATTATCGCTGTAATTTATCAAAAAAGATATAACTTTAATTAAACCGTCTTGTAAAAGGCAGAAAAGCGCGTTAGTCGAGCCATAAATAAACACCGAACGTTACAACACCGCATCGTGTAGATGGTAGATGAGTAAATTCTCGTAGACAATGTAAATTTTGCTGCTTTCAGCGCTTACGTAATTGGAACATGTTCTATACGCGGTACAAGTCGAGACGACCAAATAATTAAACAAATTTCAACTCGTACAGGCATCCTTTTTCCCACCTTCAATCTACTGTACGTGATGCTGATGTTTACATAATCATTTTGAAGCCTAAAAACATTCGCATTATTACCCCTGTGGTGGTGTGTGCACAGTGCAAGGTGACTAACATGAGCACATTATCTACAACCACAAGAACTTACTGAGTTACAGCCATTCGAACAATAAACACCCCTGACTCCCTACATGCATATTGAAGGGAAATGAAAAAAAAAAAGATTTGGCTAATTTTTAAATTTTTGTATCATAATTCATCTTCATGACTTTATATTTGGGTTAAAAATGTATCGGATGAACGATGAAAAGTTTGAAGTATTTCTAATCTACGTTTATATTTTTATCGAAAAAAAATCCATTTTGATAGCCGAAAAGATTTTAATAGCAGATTCGAATTCAGCGTGAAAAATACTCTCAAAATCACCTATTTTTATTCAGAAACATTCCATACATAATTATTTGAAATAAATTACGAACATAAATTCTTTTTATTTACAAAATCACATCACGATAGAGAAATTTTCAAGATTTACTTAAATTCAGCGCTAAAAATTCATCTGGAATCGCCTAATTTTCGATTATAGATTTTCCCCCTCGAAATCACTGCACGATGAAGAAATTTCGAAGACTTATTAAAATTCAGCGTGAAAAAAGTTTAATTTTGTTGTTGTCAAACGAATTTTTCTCAATTTTCAACAGTTTTTCGTTATTTTTTCTCATATTTTAGGTAAATCGTTACATTTTTAAGCTTTTTTTTCATGCAAATTTTGATGAAATTTTTGAATTTTTGCGCTATTTTGTAAATTTTTATGCAAAGTTCTTGAAATTTTTTCACATTTTTATAACAAATCTTCACATTTTTCAGCATTTTTTCGTAAATTTTCACAAATTTTTTGCAATTTTACTTTTTAGCTCAGTTTTTAACCATTTTCCAACATTTTTTTCGTAAATTTCGATAAATTATTTATACTTTTCACCATTTTGGACTATTCGTTACTCAGTTTTCAGCGATTTTTCACAATTTTTTCTAATATTTTCATATTTTTCAATACTTTTGATTTAAAAGTTTCGATTTTTTTCTTATATTTTTGTTGAATTTTCCTATATTTTAACTTTCTTTCTCCATTCATTCGATAAATTTTTTTACTGTTACACATTTTTACCAATTCTCTGCTCAATTTTCAGCAGTTTTTTTTACTATTTTTTCTTATATTTTGGGTGAATTTTCTAACGCTTTTCAAACGTTTTGATCAGTTTTAAACCATCTTTTATCAATTTTTTTAGCAGAATTGTTTTTCATTTCAAGCAATTTCTATTCTTTTTCAAAATATTCTTCAAGTATTTACTTTGCTAAACTTATTTTAACTTCGTACGTCAATTTGAAGGAGAAATAGTGAAGTGAACAACCTTTTTTCAAGGTCAAAAAAAGAGAGCACCTTCACATCTCTACTCCTCATTGACCTAAGATGCTGATTTTTGGATATGTTGTATAACTTTGGATCGTCTATCGATCGGCCCAAAAAGGAGCAATTTTTACGATTTCAGCCTTTCAGCACCCCCTCCCTCTAAATGTGGGCATAATTAAATTTTCACCCGAGATCATCCCCACTCAAAATTATCAAATCCATCACCAATTTAAACCCATTTCTTATATCGAGATAAGCGAATGATTTTTAATTGAGGGGGGGGGGTGATAAAAATATCTGACGTTGCCAAAAATGGTAATAATGGTATTATACGACTCCCAAAAAATTTTTTTGATATTTCCCCTCCACCTTAGATCGATCAGGCTAAAAAAAACAGCGCTCTATGATGTTTTTTCTTAAACTGTGTTCAGAAGTACCAGTATATATTGAAAAAATAGCTGAACCCCGCTCCTTCCAAGCATATCTACGAACCCTTACTAAATCTATGTACCAAATTTCAACCTCATTACCCGATTTAGAATACTTTTTCAAGACTGAGGAGGAGTGTAACGGAGCTAAAAAATGCTCCAAGTACATCTAGGGCTTCTACTAAATGTACATGTCAAATTCCAACCTTGAGTGGAACAGCCTTATTTTGGTATCGAAAGGGGGAAAACCTCATTATCTACCCTCCTAGACGAGGAGGGGGGTTGAATTTTGGATATGTTCCTTTATTGATTGGCTCAAAATGGAAAATTTTTTGCCATTCAGCCCCTCAGCACCCTTTCTCCCAAATAGGCATAAGTAAATTTTCACCCAAAGTCATACCCACTCAAAATTATCAAATACGCTACCAATGTAAGCCTGTTGTTCAAATTTTACCCATTTTAGTCGATATTAAGTTAATCAAATGATTTTTAATTTTGAAAGAAAAAAACTGAATAAATATCTGACACGGTCAAAAATGGTCTCAGTAGTCTTTCAGAACACCAAAACGAATTTCGTTGAGGAGCCCCCCCCCCCAATCACCATAGGTTGTCAATATGATCTAAAAAAATCAGGCTAAAAATATGAATACAGATAATTTGTATTTAATGGAAATTTTTTAAACAAGAAACTGATTCCTTGCGCTATGGATTCGAATTTCAAGTCAAATTTGTTCTATCAGCACCATTCACGCACAATTTTTAGAAAAAAGTACATTATTAGAAGAAATGTTAAATATGTTAAATATTTAAAGTCATTTTTGAATGATCTAAACCCATTTCTGTATCATGTGTAGTGTAATTAGTGTGTTTATTTGCAAAAGTTACGATGGTTTTTACCACTTGTCATACACAAACTTAAAAATACTTTTACGAAAATTTCTATTATGTCGCGAAATACCGATTTTATAAAAAATTTATGGGTATGTTATCGCTAAGGTAATTCAACTCAAGATATGTCACACGTGCATTCAAAAATCATCCAAATCTAAAGCTTAATTGCTTTCCATTCCGCCTGATTCACATCCCACATAATACATTGGAAAATTAAAAAAAATACAAATATCGTCTCATAAGTGTATAACTGCACATGGACATAGGCCACGGTTAAAGTTATCATTATATATACACGAGCGTAACCTCTACAACATCAATTCAAGCGTATAAATTTCTATGTGTAAATACAGGATACAGCACATCGCACCGCATATATCGTACGTGCTGCGCACCTAAAAATCGGTTTCTTTATTACCATCTACTGTGAAACAAGTTTACGAGCTATTTTCAAAACAATGTTGTCCGCGTGTACCTCGCTCGTATACCTATACCTCTTATACGACAATAATTACTCGACAATTTTCTGCCCCCTACACACGGCTAAAAAATCTATGCCCAGTCTGCGACGAACGACTTCGAGCCATTAAAAGATCTACGGCGAGTATCACGCTACACTGGACAGCAGGAGATTGGTCGCCGTTGGTACGGTGTTTTTTTTTTTTTTTTACGTTTTTTCAATCTCCAATACATTTTTTTCTTCTTCTTTCGGTAACCTTACGTCCTTAAATATTTTATTTTTTTAACGTAAATAAAATATGAAAATTATATAGAAAATTAATAATATTATATTCTATACAATCTATATAGATTCCTACATGAAGTATACTGAATACGATTTCCGATTCGTATATTATAATTATTTTAAATACCACAGTTATTAATGCATAGGTTTCTGACTTACGAGCCTATACCTCTACCTACCTTCTAAATTTACATACAGCTATGCTTTTTCCATTATTTTTTTTTTTTCATCTCTCAATACCAATTTTCAAAGGCGGATTTCTCGAGCCATCTTGACAGGTGATAAAGTGTAAAGAAACCTCGTACAGGACACACGAATATTTTTTTTTTCTACTCTTCGTCCATAGCATACGCTTCTTTACCTGATACGTTCTTTTCAACTTTTCACAATGAAGATTCCATTCTCTAATTCTGTGGATTATACCATACCTATCATGTAGTATATCGGCTTCCATTATTTATGTAAAAGGATTCCATTAAATACATATCTACGCCTGAGATATGCGGTTATTGTCAAATTTTCAATGAATGGCGGCATTTCTCAGAATATTCAATGGTTCTCAAAAAAAAAAAAAACAACAAGCAAATATATTTGAAAAATTTTCAAATTTGAATTAAATTCGATTGCGCGCTTCCCTTACCCGATAATTTTCTCAACCTTCAACAAGTCGTATGGATGAAAGAGTGTAACTGACTTTAACATGTCACTGACCCAGGTTTGTAGCCAGGTGGGTGTTAGAGGATGATTAGCATCGTCTGGAAAAATATAATATAGTAGTTTCTTTCAAGAGTTAAAAAACTGACTAAAATATCTCTTTTTGGCCCTTTACTCTTGATACATAAATCGAAAAATTTTTGCCCTCGCTCCCAAATAAAGCTTGATATGTGCTAAAGTGCTCATTTTTGCACGTTTGGCCTTCAGACTCAGAAATATACAAAATTTGTCTCGGTCCTCCTCAGAAGCCAATCACATCGGTCAAATTTGGGCAGTAGGCTTGAATTGGCAAAACATTTGATATTTTTGAGTGCAGATGGCCTCAGGGTCATAATCCGGTTATGATCAAATATTAGGGAGGAAGTGTTGAGGGGCAAAAATCGCAAAAATTGTTCCTTTTTGTGCCAATCGATAGAGAATGAAGACCTGTATATCATATCAAAAAATCGACCTCCTAGATCATTTAGGAGGGGAGATACGATGGTTTTCCCCTTTTTTGACCTCAAAAACAAGCTTTCCTCTCCTATCTTCCATCCAAATTAAGTTGAAAAGTTGAAATTTAATATGTAGAATCAGTAAAGACCACAGATGTACTTTTTGAAAGATTTAAATTTTCAGTCCCATTACACCCTCTCCCAGCTCCGAAAAAGTGGTTTTTTTCACAGGTTATCTTATTTTCTGAGTTTGTCCCACGCATATTTCCCCTCCAAATTGAGATAGGAGCTTGAAATTTGGCATGTAGATATAGTAGGGGTTACAAATGTGCCTTTCGGAGTTCCAACTTTTTGGCCTCCTCGCACCGTACCCAAGTTGTATAACTTATTCAAAAATCAGCCTTTTGTCCTAGGTCAGTTAGGAGGGGAGATATGGGGGATTTTTTCCATTTTGAAATTGAAAATAGACTTTTTCCTCCCTCATTTACCCCTCTCCCCCCAATTAAGCTAGAAAGTTTAAATTTGGCATGTGGATTTAGGGGGAGTCAGACATGTATCTTTTTTTCAGGAGATTCGACTTTTCAGTCCCCTCGCATCCCTTCTCAGCCACGAAAAAGTGGCATTTTTGACGAGATTTCTTATTTTTGGAGTTTGCTCCACGCATATCTTCCCTCCAAATCGAGATAAGGAACTAAAATTTGGCATGTAGATTTAGCAGGGGTCCTACATGTGTTCTTTGGGGGTTTCAACTTTTCAACTTCCTTGCACCCTTCCCAAATATTCCCAAAAAAGTGGTTTTTTGGTGTTTTTTTTAAGTTTCGTAAGTTTGATCCACACCTTTTACCCCACATAATTTAATTAAGAAGTTGAAATTTGGTATGCAGATTTAAAAATTGCCCTAAATGTGCTTTTCGGGGTTTCAGATATTCATTCTGATATCTACCTGTACCCCTACCACTACTGCAAAAAAAAAAAAAAAAAAACCCCAGAGTGCATCTTCAATTTTATTCCATTAATGGATATTCCCTTTTTAATTTAAGAAAACTAGGCACAGAGAGCAAGACATTGCGATTCCTTTTTTTTTTAAATTTGCGCCCCATAGTGATATTATACGTTAGATTTTCCTCTTTTAAATTTTCGATCCAACATAATCGCACATCAAATAGCTACCAATATTAATAACAACCATGTAACGAAATATTGTAAGTACACTCATTCGAATAAAAGAATACAATAATTACCCATATTTAACCACCTCTAATACCGAATCCCACACACTCCGAATAGCTCCCTTTCCCATATGCAAAATTTAGGAACTTATGAACTAAAATAACGCCTTCAAAAAAAAGCGAGCATACAACGAGCTGCCAACATAAATATTACACCGTTACGCCATCTTTGTCAAAGCAGCACACCTCTCACATAATTATCTACACGAATCCCCACAGACTCATTATGGGCGACGTAATTTCTAGTAGTTTTGAAAATCTAATCATTTACTCAGACACAAATTAACATTCCCATTGAGAAGAGAAAAAAATCGGTAACACCATCGAAAAAAAAAAAAAACACAGATGTAGGACTTAAATACGCATGCCTACCAAAATTTATTAGAGAGTCGAAAACTTTCGACAAAATATTTTCCTTCACCTTCATCAGCATCCAATTACATATATCTATCACGTATATAAAACAGCGACCAAATAAAAAAAAATTTTTTCTTAACAATACAACAGCCTCTCCATAGGTAGCTTATTAGCGCAGCTAGCGTTTATTGTATCAGCATTCTGTACATTCATTTCATATTGCGTGGTACATATATCCCATCCGACATATTGTTGGCAAACGAGAGAATTTCTTCTTAGCTATATAACATGTAAGTAGAATAAACTATACCGTCAATTTTTTTTCCTTCTATCTCATAAACTTTTCATTAGAAAAGCTCGACTTAATAAAGGGTATACTTTTCGTTGGGTATTTTTTTCTTCGTATTCTTCTTCTTATTATTCTTCGGTACAAAATGTAACCTAAGAAACGTGTACTGTAAACGTAATAAAGAAAAATAAAATGTTGTAAGAAGGGGTGAGCTTTTCAAAATAAATGTTCGCATTGTTGTTCGAGACTTTTGAAAAAGAAAGACCAACGCGACGAGAGAAAAAAAAAAGAGGAAGGAAAAAAAACACCAAGTAAGAGAATATTGCGAAATACATATACAGGAGGGTTCTCAACTTGTATTAAAAAAACAAATAGGGTTTCTTTTTCCATCACGATAACAATATGGCTTAGATGTGCAGTTTTTTTTTTCGTTCTCATTTTTTAGCCTGATTTTCTACGTCATTTTGTCATCCTAAGATAACCAGACTATTACGTTATATCGACTTACGGCCTTCAATGAAGGGAGGGGGGTGTATTAAGCAAATTCGTTTTGGGGTCTTGAGAAAATCATAACGTAATTTTTAAGAATGTAAGATGTTTAATTTTTTTTTTGTTTATTTAATGAGTGCTGAGAGACAAAAATCGTGAAATATTTCGTTATAAAATAATCGACATAGAATCAAAAGTTATCCAAAAATCAGGCTCTTACATTAATTAGAAAATGAGACATGAAGAGGTCTTCCTTTTTTGACCTTGAAAAAAGTCGATTCTTCGAATCATTCCCCGCTCCTATTTGTGTTATGAAAGGTGAAATTTTTCAAGTAGATTCAGTAAGTACAAGAGTGAGCCAAATTTTGTTTTTTTTTTCTGCATATAGCGAGGTCACAATAGTTGTGAAATAACCTCGAAATGTTGCGGTAAAAATTTCTGCTTTCTAATTCAATTTTCTAAACTTGCAAAATTTACTAAAAGTATCAAAATTTTCAAAATTCGAAAAAAAATTTTTTTACTTAAAAAAAATGAAATTATTACACATATTTATACCCAGAATTATCATTGATGGCAAATTATCGCCATTTCTTAGTTTCTTACGGGTGTTTAAAAAATATGACATTTTTCTAGGGGCCTAAAATAGATGAAATGTGCCCCCTTTGATAACATTTTTTTTTGGAAATGCATTTTTTCAATTTTAACACTTTATTTTAAAAGACTCGAAAGATGATCATTTCTGAATGTCCCTGAAAAGGCAGCTATGACAGGTAAAATTGAAATATACGGGTTTAATCAAATAAATTTAATATTCCCTTCATACTTTTTCAGAAAACTTTGAAAAAACTCACAGTGACTTTTTGTAAAAATACCCAGAAGAAAGAAAAATGGCGGAAATTTGCCAATAATGATAATTTTGGGAATAAAAATGTACAATAATACTTGGCAAAGAGTAAACATCGAAACAACGAGCAGTTGATGGCCAACAGAGGACTGTCAACTTTTGACAGTCTGGATTTATCAACAGTTGATGATCAAATATGGACCGTCAAGAGTTGACCATCGATAATGGGCCATCAAAATTTCATCTGTAATGTTTTTTAACATCCAGAATTCTGAAAAATTGCTTAGCATTTCTTTTATAAAGCTTAATTTTTTCGTCAAACATAATTCTACTGTTGATGGTCCAAATCTATCTACACCTGATCATTAGCAATTAATGGTCAACAGTGGACTGTCAAAAGCTGACCAAAAATAGTGGACCATCAAGAGTTGAACTGTGAACTGTTGAAAGTTCAGATCCATCAACAGTTGTTGGTCATTGTGGAGTGACAAGAGTTGACCATCATTAGCGGGCCATTAAGATTCTGACTGTCAACAGATGATCATTAATATACAGACTGCAAAAATTTTGATAGTCAACTTGAATGTTGAGAAAAAAATCCCAAGCAAAATTTTTCCTGTCATCACTTTGCTGATTCTGGCTCGAATCCAAATTTTATGTGTGATGTTATTTAACATTCAATATTTTGAAAAATGGCTTGGCATTTTTTTAAATAAGGTTCAACTTTTTCTACAAACATAATCCGACAGTTGAGGGTCCAGATTTGCCAACACTTAATCATTGGCAGTTGAATGTCAACAGTGGACTGTCAAAAGTTGACTAAAAATAGTAGACCATCAAGATTTGGACTGTCAACTCATGACAGTCCAAATCCATTAACAGTTGATGGTCAAATGTGGAGTGTCAAGATTTGACCATTAGTACAGATTATCAAGATTCAGACTGTCAACAGATGACCATTAATATACAGACTGCCAAAATTTTTCATGTCATCACTTCGCTGGTTCAGACAGGAATTCAAATATGTTTTTTAACATTAAGCATTTTTCTTATACTGCTCAACTTTTTCTTCAAACATAATCCAACAGTTGAGGGTCCAGATTTGCCAACACTGGATTATTAGCAATTGATGGTCAACAGTGAACTGTCAAAAGTTGACCAAAAATAGTGGACCATCAGAATTTTGATGATTCAATGCATTTGTGATTTCTTCTCAGAATTAGGAATTTTAAAACTTGCTTAGCATTTTTTCAAAACATTCAACTTTTTTGTCAAACAAAATCCAACTGTTGATGATCCAGATTTTGATGGTCAACTTTTGGCCAACTGTTGATAGTCCACTGTTGACGCTGTAATTTGTGGAATGCAGTATTAAATACCTTTCAACGTTAATTCTATTTCTAAAAAAAAAATTTCAAATATTTTTTTCGATTTTTGAAAATTAGATAACTTTGAGTCAGTTTTGTAAGTTTAAAAAATTTAATTGGAAAGCTAAAATATTTACCATGGTAGTTTGAGGTCATTTCGTCACTAATAAGACCCCGCCGTTCGCATATTTCCAAAAAAATAGCAAAATTCGACCCACCTTAGTAAGTACCCGTAAACATGGCCTTCAAAGGTTTTGCTTTCTACCCTCATTGCACCCCTTTACAGCTCATAAAAAATTATATCTTTGCTAAATTAGGTTTAAATGTTGGTTTGTTACCATTTTTTGAATTTGTCTTCTCTTCCAAATCGTGCTAGAGGGATAAAATTTCGGCATGTTGATAGTTTTTAAAAAATTTTTGACAACTCTACTATTTCACGAAAATTGAGCTAAAATATCATCGCAGCGATGACTTTTTAAAATTTTCTCTTCTCCAGTCTAGTCGAAATGAAGTCATTTCTTAGTTGACATTCGAAATATGTAGATGAGCGCGAAGATTAATAATTTTCTAAATAAAATCGTCTCTGGTTGATAATGAAGATTATACTGGGAAGAGAATTTCATTCAAATTAAATAATAACGCGAGAACCCTGTTATTGCTTTTCAACAAACTTTACATAAAAATTTGCAGTACGCTTGACAATACGATTAGTAATGTACCATTGTACGTAATAAGTACACAATATCGTGTAACCAGATATAGCAGTGCATGCAATTCGGAAACTTGTATCAGTCCAGCGTGCTTAAATAACATAAAAATATAAAACTTGGCCTTTACAATACACTCAATTGATAATTTACACGTCGGTTATGGCTTGTAAACGACGCGACGCCGGCCAAGCGCGATGAATCAGTTTATATAAATCATGCCGCCCGGACGCGTACCACCGGCTCCTACGACCCACGCAGTAAACAGGCGAAAATTTCCACCATGCTCGACATTTTTCCACCCAACGGCTCGAGTAATATAGTACCTACGTGCCAGTCGTATAATTATATCCGCTAGAATATTTATCGTTAATAACGACCTAAGTATATTAGATAGGTACGCTATGTTTACTTCTATACGTACTTATAATACCTACATAAATACTTCGCAATCGTGAGCACACGCTCACAAGGCTACGTCGACCGACGTACCTACTACGAGTAAATTAATACATTTAGAGCCCACTGTTTTCTAATATAAATTTCACAAATGAAAGTATATAAAATGCTGCAACCATCGAAGAGGGGTGAAATAAAAATCCTCCATTTGGCATTGCGTCTCGGCTGGTATTAAGTCCTTCAAAAATATAAGGGGTTACTCTTTCTACCATATTCCTAAAAGTTATGAACAAATAACTCGTTTGTAACACATGGCGTATTACGAAATTATACTGTACTTTGCGCTGCCTTCGTCTGTATACTGTAATACTGATGGCGACGCGACGCAAAATAATTTTTAATAAAATGAAAATGAAATTTTCCCAAATGGTAATGCCAGTCAAAAATTGTATTTTACGATTTACCGTAGACTGAGCGCGCCTATACATAAATAGCCTATATGTGTACAGTATAAAAAGCTCGATATAAGTATATGTATGTGTCTATATAGGTACCTACAAATTACCTACACACTCGCTGCGATATTATTTACCATTTTCCATAAATTTATTGCCATTTTGTGACAAAATCGCACTCAACTGCACGTACAGGTGAGCACACCATCCATAAAGGATCATCGTTGAAAGCGAGAGAGAAAAAAAAAGCAACTTCAACCAACTAAGTGTTATCTATACGTTGTAGCCTTTAAAATGGCCTGCTGCCTGCATCGCGTAGGTATATATATATGTATTATACGAATGTACATAGAAAGTGAAACGGTACAACAACGTTAATTTAAACCTACCGCACCGGGACCGAGCTTTCAAATGAGACCATCTCTAAATCCAGAAGCCCTTTTAGCCTTATCACAATATCCATTAAGAGACGAATTTGTAATTCGGCTCGGCCGTGCTTGCAATGGCCGCGCCATTTTGGCACAAATGGTAAACCGCAAGTCCCCCAAGGGAAACCGAGCTCACGGCTACGACGAATTATTGCCTGACGAGACTCGCGTACTTTTACCTAATCGAGGCGTAATTTTCGCGAGTTTCAACCGTAATCGACGATATTACTATGCAAAGTGCCGTACGCCAGAAAACAAATTTTCGCGAATTAGCATTATCTCGATATTCCAACTCGGTTTGTTTTTCTTTTTATACACATTTGTGCTTTAAATACGCGCCAATACTGCAATACGAGACGAGCTGAGTTTTTTTTTTTGGAAGCTCGATTTACATATTTTTCTCTCTCGTATTCTACGCTCGCCGAGGAAGACGATGAGGTGTCTCAGCGTACCTACGAATTAAAACGCATAATTAGACGCATAGTTCTGATATCTGAATTACGTTTATCTACCAAATTCCCATTGTGATGAATAAGCTCGTGTCCAAGGAGGCGTTTTGGGGTTCGAGTCGTTTCTCTTTTCATCGACAAAAGGTTCTATTTTTTTTTTTTTTTTTACGAAATGATACCATCGAGTCCGAAAAATAACCTAAATCATTAGAATATTTTCAAAAATGAATTTTTTTTTATGATGAAAAATAACACTGTATTTGTGGAATGTGGAATGAAGGAAAGCGGCGTTAGAGAATGATTTTTCTTGCTCATGGTAGGAGCAAAGTAGAGGCTCAAATTGAAGTGATTTAATGAAACCGTCTCCGAAGCATAGAAATGACATTTTAAAGATTCGTTAATCATTTTAAAACGTTTCTCGATAATTTTCATCAATTTTTCTTGGCTTTGAAGCATGAAGATGAGATTCTAACTATTTTTCATCGATTTTTAGACTTTTTTCAGCTTGAAAATAACATTTTAACAACTTTTCGATTACGATAATTTTCATCAAGTTTTAACATTTTGGAATAACAAAAAAGACATTTGAACGATTTTTTCATCCACATTATTTGATGTTTTTCAACAGCTTTCATTAATTTGTCAACCTTTTTCGACATGTTTCTTCATTTTTATGTTTCTAGAGGGTAAAATTGATATTTTAACAGGTATCTTTCTTATCCATTATTTCAACAATTTTTACCAATTTTCTTAGTTTTTGATGGATAAAAATGACATTTTAACTATTTTACGTAAATTTCTAAATGTTTTACTACAATTTTCATCAAATTTTCACGTTTTAAAACATAAACTTTGGATTTAGATCGATTATTATCAATTTTTTCACGTTTATCGACAAGTTTTTACGTTTTATGAGCTGAAAAATGACATTTTAAGAATTTTTTGACCATTTTCGATAATTTTTATCAATCGTTCTCGTTTTTGAGACATAAAAATAACATTTTAACAATTTTTCATTTTCATCATGTTTGGCAATTTTCATCATTTGTACATATTTTTGATGCATGAAATTGATATTTTAACGGGTTTTTCATTAATTTTTGAAGTTTTTCGTCAATTTCCATCACATTTTCAAGATTTTTGGAGTATAAAATCGACATTTTGAAGGTTTTTTCATCCATGTTTGATGTTTTCCTACAATTTTTATCAATTTTCGATGTTTTTCGACAATTTTCATCCCTGTTTCGTCATTTTTGGCAATTTATATCATTTTTACATATTTTTGATGCATAAAATTGACATTTTACGGTTTTTCTATCTATTTTTGATGTTTATCGATAATTTTTACCATTTTTACACGTTTTTGAAGCATAAAATCGACATTTTAACGGGTTTTACATTTATTTCTGACAATTTTTTTCAATTTTACACGTTTTTGAGGCCTAAAAATGCAATTTTTACCATTTTTCATCAAATTTTCATCCATTTTTCATCGTTATTGGACAATTTTTATCCTTTTTAAACGTTTTTGAAGCATAAAATCAACATTTTAACGGGCTTTTCAACCATGTTTGATGATTTCCGACAATTTTTGTTAATATTTCATCAATTTTCCATACTTTCTTATGATTTTTGTCATTTTTACATGATTTTGAAACCTAAAAATCGACATTTTAACGGTTTCTTTATCCTTTTTCAATACTTTTTGACAGTTTTCATCAATTTTTCATCATTTTGGCAATTATCATTAATCATGCATATTTTTGATGCATAAAATTGACATTTCAACAAGTTTTTCATCCATTTCTGATATTTTTCAACAATTTTCATCATTTTTACACGTTTATGAAGCATAAAATCGACATTTTAACGGTTTTTACATCCATTTCTGGTGTTTTTCAACAATTTTTATCAATTTTCACGTTTTCGATGCATAAAAATGACATTTTTACCATTTCCTATCAATTTTTCAACGTTTTTCGACAATTTAAAATAATTTTTCACGTTTTAGGAACATTAAAATGTCATTTAAACAATCTTTTCATCTATTTTTAATACTTTTTTGAAAATTTTCATTAATTTCTTTCCATTTTTGTCGAAAACCGCTATGAATTTTTTTTCAAAAATTTATAAAAATATCTTTTTTAAGCTTAAAAAACCTAAAACCTTCATAGAATTCGATAAAAAAACGTTGAAAAATTGATGAAAAAATCTAAATGCCAATTTTATGTAGCAAAAACGAGTAAAAATGATAAAACTTTTGTCAAAAAGAACGAGAAATTGATAAAAATTGTTAACAAAATATCAAAAAATGGATGCAGAACATTGTCTCAAAATCCGCATTTCATTTCAGATGTTGAGCTGAATTTAGAGAAGAAATATGCGGAAAAAATCAAAACATTTTCTCAAGACTGAGGGTTTGCAAAGTGGCCAACAAATCTAGGATCTCAACTTAATCAACATACCAAATTTCAACCCCCCTAGGCTCAATTTAAGAGGGAAATCGGTATTAAGGAACGTTTTTTTTCAAGATCAAAAATGAGAAACACTGTCAATATCTCTCCATCTAATTAATATCGGAGACTGATCTTTGAATATGCTGTAATTACGTTCAATTCTTGATAGATTAGTTCAAAAATGAACAATTTTTGAGATTTTTACTTCTCAGCATCCCTTTCCAGAAATTTGGACGTGACTGAATTTTGACTCAAAAATCATTCGTATACTTGTCTTACATAAATAATCTACTGCCAATTCAAGCTTATTAGCCGCATTCGATTTGGTTATCATTGAACCGAGTTTTGGGAGAAGAAAAATTAAATTAAAAGTACCTAATATGGTCAAAAAATGATCTTAATGGTGTTTTAGGACCTCAAAAACAGATTTTGTTGATACTCCTCCATGCACCTATTCTGTTCGATGTAGCGTAATAGGTTGATTTTCTTCCAACAATATATTTATACAACATAGAAAATCAGGCTAATACAAAATTTCTTTCACACGTTACTCTGGTTCACAATGAAAAAAAAAACCACTCCTTTACTTTAGCCAATTTAAAATGATACCTCAACAGCAACACAAATATGATGATTTCAAATACCTACCATGTACCTACATGATTTGCACGATTGGGAAAAATTCCATTATCCAAATGCCAATATGATACGCTGCATTTACATAAAAATTCACTGGTAAATATTACCATCGTTGACAAATCCGCGAATTCCACATAATAATTTCGTAGCGACTGAGAATAAATGTAGTGTATAACACGAATTTCCCATTTCCTTTATTCGACTCGGAGACCGATAAACTTTGTATACAAGATGTGTTTTTTTTTTTTCTTTGCCTCGCCCTATTTGTACATCGTCGCATCTCATGTAGTATAGACAAGCTTTCTACGTAATACACTCGACAAAGAAAATAATAAACGAAAAAGTCGTTTTTCCACGTGAAAAGAAAAATTAAAGGAAAACTGAAAGTCGAAATTTTTAACAGGAAAAAAAACGATGAAGTGGAAGATCTTGTTAAAGTAAATGGGATTGAAGCTTTTCAAAATACGACCAAGCAAAGCGGGTTTCACGATATGGATTCTGTAATCGGTGAAGGGTACTACTTCTTTCAAATTCGACAAGCAGTTACATTATATAGATGTGGTATACGGTGTTTCGTAAATATCGCTTCCAAATTCACTTTCCTTCTTTTTACTAACATTTTTTCCCTATCGACGTAGGTGTCTGTTTCAATACTTCGACTTGTTGTATCTATTACCTACATTAAACGTGGTGTATTCTAAGAATCTCATAACCTATACGAATACAAAAGAACATCCTCCCTCCAAAAAAAAAAAAAAAAAAGATATCAATAGCTCATTAAAATACTACCAAAAGGTTAAATTCTATACATACGTAAAACTCGTGCATATCAAAGTCTATTATGTGTGCAGCATTAATGCATCTTATATGTATCAGCATATTCTTCTGTACTGCAACCTTGATTCCTTTATTCAAAACACTTTCTCTGCGGATCATTCAACCCTTTCGTTGTCATGCCGGTGAAATACCCTTCGACGCCATGTTACACTTCTATTATTCATCAAAAGTGAAATCGACTCGTATCTAGAGAGTATGGAAGGGAAGCATCTCGATGTTACTCTGTTACTCTTTCGCAGCCACCCTCTATACACGGTTTGTTAATATATAAAACAATGTCAGCTGTCTTTTACCACACAGATATGAATAAGGAAAATTTATATAAAACGAGATAACGTCACAAAGAAATATTTTATACGCGGTCGCGACTATACTAACCCTCAGAAAAAAAAAAAAAAGAAAGAAAGAAAGGAAAAAAACCTCTCGTAAATATTGCCGCCGCATCGTATCGTCGCTCCAGCGATTCTCTCGAGACACGATTTTTAAGCACTATACCGACGCAAACATTTTTCTTCCCTGCGAATATTTATTCCTCTCTCATACGCATCTAATGAATGCATAATGGAAGAAAGTGAAGCGTAAGTATTTGACGTCGTTGGTTCCATTTTCAAAAGTTATATCCACAGTATATAATATACGCGCCGTTTTCCTGCACCAAGCGCCCGAAATGATGAAAGCTTTTCATATAAACTTACTTACTTATACGTATAGCAGTATCTTTCTAAATACATCAGGATAGAAGCGATTCGAAAGCATTAAATTTTCGGCGCCATCATTCGGTAAATATCTTACTTAATTGGATATTATAGATGGATAGATACTTGTAAGAGCGAAATTTTTCAACAAAATATAGCCAACAGCGCAGCGTACAAGCATGCAAGGTAAAAATAAATAGAAGACGAGAAAAAACGTAATCGATCACAATAAAAGAAGGAATTAAATACGCATTATAAAAATTATTAGAAAATAAATATCACGTTAGACGATTATACGAACAATTCGAACAATTATATAGCTACAGGGGCGTTTATAAATCGATTAATTGAATTAATTTACGTTTTAGAAAATAATTCAACGTGAACTGTGTAATGATTCGTCGTTTAAGAAGATACACCGTAGTGAAAATTTTATACGAATCGAACAAATAATGATCAAAATATCCATATTTACATAGGTATTAGGTATATATGCATTTCAAACATTAAATTCAACACGTACTCGTAGCCTGGTACACTCATATGTATCATTCATAAGTACAAAAAAAACCTATTTCTGAATAAATCAAAAAAATTTAATTAAAAAAAAGTAAAACAATTTAAATGTTAATGATACTCGAATTTACTTACCTAATAATTTAATTTGATAACTATAATCTGATACTAATTTGATCATTGAAAATCGATTAAATAACCATGATTTCAATTTACTAGTATATTTTGCGACGTTCACTAATAAGATGCTATTTTTTTTTTTTTTTTTGCAGGTCAATATATTTCAAATCCAGAGTTACTCAATTCGGATGAGAACAGAGAGACTAGAAAATTACATAGTGGAATCTATAAAAATATAAGATTTAATGCGCGATAGTTCAATAAGTATTCCCTCAAGAAAAAAAGTTCAAGAATGAAGATGAAAGAAATATAGGCTACCAAAACAGGAAATTATGCGAAACCTACATATTAAATGAAGAAGCAAACTTCCATATTTTTTTTTACAAAAATGAATTTTCAACGATGGATTTTCTACTTCAAAGTATAATAGGCCTGCATGATGGAGCTCGCGTTAAATTTAAAATATTTTCAAAATTACAACCAGAAACACCCAAGAACTCGTATATATCGAAAAATTTTCAATCTCGTGACTCAGTTTGGACTTGAAGCTGAAAGGCATAACACTTTGAAATTTTCCACGATCAAACTTTAAATAGAAGCGAATCCCTCTTCTTTTTAGTTGGATTTATTTCAAAAATCGACATTTTTTGATACGCGATCCCCTTAAATTCGAAATTTTGACACAAAAGATCATCCAAATTATTCCAATCCTATTTTTATTACTTCAAACAAGAACTAAAATTTTTTGTCTGATTTTTATGTTCAGAATCCACGTGCGGAAATAAGGGAGCATAGAGAGGGCTGGGGCCTAGGCCCTTTCGAATGTTCAGCCAGCCCATAAATCTTTTCAATGCAAGCTAATAAGAGATACTTTGGGTGACAAAAATTGATGAAATGTCATTTTTGAAAGTCAAAAACACCCCTGAATGCACATTTTTGAACCTCTCATTCTTGGTATTGGAGATGAAAAAACTTAAATCTCCCTTCCTCCCTAATCAATCTCAACTTATGTCTGTGTCATATTGTTAATTGTCAAAGGAAACCAGGCCATTACAGTCTATTGGCCTATGGTTTGGTGAATGCAAATGTATGCCATTATTAATTTATTTATTTGCTCTAAGGTTAAAACCATTCACCCGGCTCAATATCAACGAAAATCGCTCAAATTCGAAACGTAAGCCTAGGCTGATGAGAGGGGTGAACCTCGATTCAAAATCTAGGCACGTCTAAATTTGCAGTAGGGGTTATTTAGCTTCACTGTACCATGTCAGTGTTCCCATATGCCTAAAAAAGTAGTTTTCAGGGTGGTTTGTAGTTTACCATTTTTTGAGTTTGCCCCATACATATCTCGCCTTCAAATTGAATTAGGGAGTTCAGATTTGATTTGTAGCTTTGGTGATATTTTTTTTACGCATGGATATTTTTTTTTTACTAAAAAGATTTTTTCCCAATCATTCCAATTACAAAAATTTGTTTTCTTTATTTGTTGCAAACTAAAAAAAAAAATCTAATCACTAGAAAGAAGTATTTCCTTGAACCAGTTTTCTGTTTGAGTTAATGAGCAGAATCTCAATTTTTTAAACTCGAATAAATTCGTAAGTATGAGTAAATCTTTCACGATACACTGAACTATCATCTCGAATACTTCCACAGATAAAAATGTAGTTGAATCCATATGGCTGCAATTGCAACGAACACAGGGCAAGAAAATTTTTATACTTGAAATTAGAGCTGTTCAGAAAAAATTAGAGCCAGGAGAAACCATAAATCCAGCGAATGGTAATTTATAATTATTTCGTTTTATAATATCAATGGGCATTTTCATTTGGTAATTTCGTACTTGGAAGAGACCGCCTCAATTTTTTAAACTCGAATTAATTCGTATGTGTAAAAGAATAGTAATGTTCTATTTGGGTGTGAACTGGCGTCTAAACTAATTAAAAATTTCAATAAATGAATCAAAAAAATTATATTAATCGTAATTGGAACACAAAAAGTAGCGAATGGAAATACGACCCAATAAAAATGTATACAATATCAAAAGAGTGATTTAAAAATCGTATAGTTACATGTACATCGTACGAACAATTTTTCTTACTTAACGGAGGAAGTAATCATTTTGAAGTACATCTTTAAACGACTATAAATGCCAATAAAGCATACTTATATGTAAGTCTAAGTACTTGTACACACATATAATTATGCCGATCGAAGAAACAATTTGATTTTTATTAACGTCACAATAATAATATCTGGGCAATTGAATAGTATTCTAAGCACCTAATTGTATCCATGAGCCAGAAAAAATCTCGCAAATAAATTTTAATCTTTTTCACGCGTTCGTAAACAACTTTTGGTTTTCAAATCCCAGTTAACATTGGTGTTCAACTTCTTTAGATCCAAAATTTTAGAACGTTCTTGATTGAATTTGGCTAATTTACTAGCGCTAATTAAATCTTCATGGTTCTCGATTTTGAAATATTTCAGCAAATTTTTCAGCTCATTGCACATCTTTATACTCAATTTCTTCACGTTGATGATGATGTTATTTCATATTCATATGTTCAAATTGGAAAAGAGATTTTTTCAAATTCATCTAGTTCACACTCAATATACTTGCCTTTCCACAAGATTCTGCATTTAGCATTTAATCGTTTCAAATGCATGCTCTACAATTCTCCTTGCGATGATCCAATTATAGTTTATCTTTTGTAAGACTATTAAAAAATATTTAGAGCCAGAAATCACTAGGCCCTTCAATCTGTCTGCTTACCTCCTACTCTTCCCAAACAATGAAAAACTAGAGTTTCACATTTACCCATATCTACTCATATTCGCCAGCAATCGGAGGCATGTGAAGAGGATATTTGATTTCCAAATTTCTGTTATTGTTAGCTGTCGACTTTTTTTAGCTTGATTTTTTTTTCTACGTAATATTGTCAATGAAAACCAGGCTATCAGGTCTATCAACCCATGGCGGATGAGGGGAGGAGAGGATATCAACAAAATCCGTTGTGGAGTTCTAAATGACCTTCGACCTTGTACCTTATATTTTAATAGACTACTCGTTCAATTTTGAGATTTTCTTTAAACATCTACAACCAAAGAAATATAAGTATTTTTTTCTGCGCATGCGCTGGGCTGGTACAACTGAACTATCACCTACCTCTGCTTCGACCATGTAGCTCATATATTATAATAGTATGTTTTACCTTATGAAACGCGTAGCGAAAAATTCTCACAACATCTATTCCACCTACAACGAAGGTAGTAATTAGATTCATATTGCGCATGCGTGGAATACAGTATTATCAGTGATTTTGTTGATTGTTTGGTTTTGGGTTCTCACGATCTTTCTTCCAAGACTCCAATAGAATTTTATAGACTAGATGCAGAGGTAGGTGGTAGTTCAGCTGTACCAACCCAGCGCATGCGCAGAAAAGTATTCATATTTCCTCGATTGTAGACGTTTGGAGAAAATTTTAAAAGTGAGCGAGCAGTCTATTATAATATAAGCTACACGGTTGAAATACCTCTGCATCTAGTTTGGTCATCTGCTGTATTTTTGTCGCAGGAACCGAAAAGAACCACCAACCAAACCAACTGATAATATTCGCGCATGCGCAATATCGATTTATTTACTACCTTTATTGTAGAATGGAATAGATATTGTGAGATTTTTTTTCTATGCGCTTCGTAAGGTAAAACAGTCTATTTCTATTATACAATAAGCTACATGGTCGAAATAGACGACTATTACGACCATTTTAGGCGATGTCAAACATTAATTTTTATTTCTAATTTTTCCCCCAAAAACTAAAAATTATTTGCTCAGCTCGATATCAACTAAAATCTATCAAATTCAATCAATCGGCTCATTTTAGCGACGAATCAGATGAACCTTAGGTCAAAATTCAGTCAAGCCCCAATTTGGGGGAGGGGGTGTTGAGAGGCTAAAATCGCAAAAAATGTTCCTTTCTAAGCGAATTAATAGACGATCCAAAATTGTATAACATGTTCAAAAATCAGCTTCTTAGGTCATTTAGGAGGGGACATATGAGGGGTTTTCCCCTTTTTGACCAAGAAAAAGATCTGTTTCTTCCCTATCTCACCTCTCGATTGAGGAAGGATGTTGAAATATGGTATGTAGACTTTGTACGGTCCATTGATGTGTCTTTTGGGGGTTTCGACTTTTCAGACCCATTGCGTCCCGTTACAGTCCCAAAATGTGCTTTTTTGAGCGAAGTTTCTTATGTTTTGAGTTTGTTTCTCGCATAACTCCCCTCTAAATTGAGCTAGAGAGTTGATATTCGGTATGCAGATTTCGTATAGGTTCAAGATGTGCTTTTTATGGGTTTCGACTTTTCAGTCTTATTGCCACCCTCTGACAGCTTTGAAAATGTAACATTTTAGTAGGTTTTTCATATTTTGTAAGTTTCTTCTTCGCATACTCCACTCCTAATTGAACTAGGGAATTGATATTTGTATGCAGATTTTGTATAGGTCTTGGATGTGCTTTTTCGAGGTTTGAACTATCCACTCAAATATCTTCCTGTAGGCCGATCACTATTCAAGGAAAAAAACCTCCCAGAGTGCTCCTTTTTTCATTCCATCAGTGATGGACAATTCGAATATCTTTTTGATTCATGAAAGTCAGGCTCAAAATTTTATCATGTATCCTGATAATTATTTCGCGTAAATTCTTCAATTTTAATAATTTTTACCTCCCACATAGTCAACAAAATAGGTAACTAAATGTAATATACCAATATTATACGCACCGTCGCACCTACTGTTTTAAAATATCAATGAAACATGGTGTATTATTTATTACCATTTCATTGCAATCTCTACACGATACATGGGAGTTATATTTTTATTATACGTAGGTACCAAGCAGCAAGCAATAAAACAACAATTGGAAACTTTTTAGGTACTTTATAGAAACTGCGAACAATAAACCACACTCGTGATATAATTATACTGGTAAAACTTCTTAACCATTATTATACCAATTGTTGAGAAAATTCGAAACTGATACATCTCTCTGCAGCAGAACTTTATCATGTAACTATTTTGCGGTAACGTAGGTATATAGCTAGCTAGATTAAAAGGGATATACATCTATAATATAGAAGACGAAGCTGCACCAGTATTATACACACAGTAGATATATATATATATATATACGGTTAAAATTTATAGCTAAATTTTCAAAAGCTACTCGAGCACCGAGTAATAAAGATAAGGGACGACGATGGCGTGGCGGAATTTCTGGCGATTATTTTCGAAGCACCTTACGAAGCGACGACGATGCACACTCAAACGATACGAATTCTTTTTGTTAACGTGATACGAAAACTTTTTGACGAAAGTTTTCAGCTATAGTGTATCTACTTTGTCGGCTCGCTGAAAATTTTCGCAAGCCTAACGATTGTGTAACTTTTCAGTATTCGGCAACTACTGCGAATTACATTTAGCTCGAGTCCTTCTCCTGGGTGAAATAGGTTTTAGGTATAACATTTTGTACGTTTTACAAGATTGACTGTCGTAATGGACAACCATTTAGTTTTATGGCGTTTTATTCCGGACGTGTTTACCTTCCCGCGTCGGCCGCGGCCGTCCCGAACTTTAATCCGTATAAAAGATTGAATTATTCCACGCTTTTCATCTGCGACGCATTTGTAGTACGTAGCTTTAAATGTCTGCGAAATGAAAGTCAAATTTCGAAAATCCACTTTGTATACAACGGTGGTACATCTTTCACCCTACACAGTGTCGTTCCGCGGTCGCCACAAAATCTCTGCTGATAAATTTATGGGCTTTGGTGAGTATATTTTCGCCTCATCGTCGTACCTACCTAACTACCTACCTAGATCTATCCGTATCTACATTTCACCATATAAACAGACCACTTACATTACATCATCATTGCAATACTATACTTACTTACTATACTGGATAAGATATCAAACGTGCCATCAAAACTACTAGAATTACACTTGCAATAATTAAAATGCAACGCGTTTCTTACGTACGATTAAATGATATTATCACAATTCGTTATTCGAGCTAGCGTGCGAAAAAGCTCTACCGAAGCGATACACTTCCTTCTTTCGAATTTTTTTTCCCAACCGATACTCGCCGAAGTGTGACGAGTGCAAGGACACCAGATACCTGCTGTGCCAGTAGCTTTTATTTGCACGTAAAAACGATTAAAGCAATATAGTTAATCATTTTCAAAAGGTAATGTAAGTATATTATCAATCGGTACGACAAAGTAACGAGGTCGCAAATCAAATCAACCGACAAACAGCCAACTTTGATGGGAATTTATAGAACAGAGATAGTGCAAAGTGCATATTAGTCTACATTGCTCGAATTTCATATACACTGTTGCATTCATACAAACAGACCAAAACAATATTACATTCCATACAAATACAACATAATTTTTCTGATTCCACATACATGGAATCGGAATGCATATTAAGTTAGTAAACAATATGATAACGTAATTGCTACGCTGTTTTTTATTATATACGTCTACATAAGCGTACATGTAATTGCGAAAAATAACTAATAAAGAAACGAATAAGTAGTATACGAAATACTCGCAGAGTGGATTATACATATAATTTATGAGAATAATTTTTCATTCTTAAGCACACTTGTACATATTTATACGATAAAGTTCAAAAACCCTAGATTTATGTATAACGTTTTCTTTTCTTGGCTTGGCTGCTCAAGTTTAATACATTCGTGATTTGGATTCGTAAACGAATGTTTACATTACACTCGTTTGTGGAATATTATCACAGAGCTTCAAAAGTTTGTAATCCGATCTGTTGGGCGAGTTTCTTCAAAAATAAAAGAGCAGGCGATAAGCCATTTTACTTACATTGGCAATCATTCAATCAATTATTTTTCAACGCACAGACCAAACAGATATAGAATTTAATGAATTTCAAATATCGAATTTCGCATACACTTATAAATATACCTACATGCGATAAATTAAATGCATCTAGGATATGTATCGATAAGTTCTTCTCATATCTCTTCCAGACATCAAGACTCTTTTTACCAGAAATATTCATTATGTAATATTGCTAAGATTATATGATCAAGTTGTATGTATACGTAGATTGTGTATCATTTATGCAATATTCAAACTAAAATTAAATTAAAATTTTCATTAACGCTCAATTAGGTTTAAAATGTTCCATAAAATTTTCAAACTCATTGATTATGAGTATACCATACCATACCTACATTATGCACATTCTAAGATCCATATAATTTTGATTTTTGTTTCAGTAATAAGATACTGCAGCAGATATGGAAAAAAATACAGAGACATCATGGTACGCAAAAATTATGAGTGTACAACATGACGTCAGATCACAAATGATTCAGAGGTTTCGCAAGGACTGAAAATTAGTAGCGAAGATTCATCGAAGACGAAAAAGCCTTGTATTTAACTAAATTTTTTTCAGCTACGAGGATACGAATTTTTAGTACACTAGAAAACAAAATTAGTTCGCGCATGTAGCAAGAATTTTTCAAAGATAAGAGGATTCAAATTTCCTCTGAATAATGGGGACGAAACAACGAAACCTTTCCCCAGACAAAATGGATAAATCAGCTCTTGACGCAAATTCCTTTCAAAGTAGCACAAAATGTCACCTTGGATGTGAAAATTTTTCCTTGAAATTTTTGAGAGCCTATCCCTCCGGTTCCAACCTTTTTGTATTTTATACAGTGAAAATTCAACGCGCAATATCTGAGATTTAAAGATGTAGGCATGAAAATTAAAAAATGTTTTGGGTTGTAGGTACCAAGTGGAGAGTACATGGGGTAAAATTTTCAAAAATAAGGGTTCATTTTTTCCTCATTTTTAATATACTTTGAAAAAATTCAAAATTAATTAAATATTTTTCTGAGAGTGTACCATACTTGGAAGTTTTTTTTAAGTGTTTAACAGAAGTATACTTTTGACCGGATCCGAATTATAGGAGGGGGCTGGAGGGCTAGCCCAATGCTCCCTTTAGCATTTTTTTTCAGCATTTTAAATCAAATTTTTTTTTAACACTCTAAGCATCAGTCTGCGAAGAGAAGTGCTGTGCATGAAAATATAGAAAAATTTTTACTCTCGTTCCAGGTAACACTCGTTTTTTTCTCGATGGAATTTTTTTTTTGAGAAACACCTTCCTGAGATGGATGCAGTACATCAATTTCAGATGAATAATTTCAATATTTCAATTTTATCCGCCATAGACGATTTTTCAGGAGTGCTTATATAGTATGGGTTTTTTGTATTTTTTCAAGAATTTTTTCACATCATTAAAAAATTTTTTTTTAGTAAATTCTAGGTAAAATAGACCGAGTATACTCACCTTCGTCCATTCAAGATCTGTTTTCGCCACTTTTACCCTTTTTAAGGGTTCTCAATTAATATTCCAGCATACAAAAATACAGTATAAATGATTCAAAAAAAAAGAGAAAAAAATTAAAAATGAGAGTATAAAATAGATGAAACGTGTCCCTCGTGATGAAATGTTTCTGGAAAAATTTATTTTTCAATTTTTAATAAATTTGTTTTGAAATGTGCACAAAAAGACAGGTTTTGAATGACCTGAAAAATCGAGGGGGAGGGGGGTAAATTGAAATATTACGCTTAAATATCATTTCAGGGGGGGGGGGCGTTTCTCAAAAAAATTCCCTCTCATAACTTTTCAGAAAATCGCGAAAAATGCAAAATTTGAGATTTTTTTAAAACCCCTTGAAAGGATGGGTAATGATGAAAACTTGTCGCCAATGATCATGTTGAGTTCAAATATGTATAATAATTCCATTTCTGATTCGATTGCTTGAAAATTTTCGAACTTCAAGGGAGTTTTGCAAGTTTAAAACATCGGGTTAGGTGGCTGAAATTTGTACTACATCCATTTGAGATTTTTTTTTTTTATTATATTTATTTATCCTCGCTCGGCTACTCTGGCCATTTGCGATGGAAAGTATAAACTTACATTAGAGATTTGACATGGATATGTACAACTTTGTGACCCCGCCATTCACAGATTTCCGAAAAAAGAAAAATTCTACCCACTTTAGAAGATATTTCAAAACAGAAAAACTGATAAAATCGTTATACTTAAAATATCTCTATAATTACCTATTATGGATTACAGAATTCAAATTTTTAAAAAGTGACTTCAAATCTGTATTCAATACAGTGGCGTAATAATACCCGGCTTAATAAGGGGGAGGGGGTGAGCGATTGCAGAAAAATTTTCTCGAAGCCCAAAAAATAGGTTAGATGTGGAAAAAATGGTATTAAAGAATAACAATTTAAACTATTACGCTAGTGTTTATTTATATACATAATTCTGTTTGCATTTTTTGTTTTTTGGAAAACAAATAAATTTCATCACAAAAAGAGTAAAATTGTTCATTGTTTGAGAAATGAAATTATTTATAGCAATTCGTATGGCAAGACTATAGATTGTAAACTGTTTGGTTTGCAATTAAATGTTTTGTAACAAATAATACACAAATGATTATTAAAATACCATATAATAACAAATTCAACAAAAAAATTTCGAAGAAAATTATCAATAGATATATGTACCATTTTCACAAATTTACTCATTCTACTTTGCTATCAATTTAAATAAAAATCTATGTTTTTTCACAGGTTGCAGAAAAAAATTATTATTTTTTCTTTTTTTATTAATAATCTTCAATTTTGAATTTTTATCAACTTCTCAATTCTTACATTTTTCATTTAGGTGAACGGTGCACAAAAAAATATCAAAATTAGGTAGGTAAGGTACCTACTTATACTAGAATATATAAAAATTCCACAAGTAAGTATAAGAATGGATGTTCAGTACGAATAAAAATAAAATATATTCAATGGCTCAAAGAGGTAAAATGAGAATAAATAAGAGAAACAAAAATTGAAATTTTCATCAGTGTTTCATTTATTTCAGCACGAATAACTACAAAAAATTCGAATCGATAAACTTGACGATTAAGAAAAAGTACTTCAACATATAACTGTACTACGCTACATATCAAGTTCAACTTATTTGTGCAGTTTACACGTTTCAATCATCAATCAATTTATGCTCTACGGTTCTGTTACTATATAAACACGATTAAGCACATGTTTATTGTTTCATGTTCAAGTTGTATATGTATTACAAATGATATGAGAATTACGTATCCAAATACCATACGCTAAATACGAAATTTTACATACAAGTTGCAGTCGTAGCTATAATCGCAATACCCTACTTTTAATAACCTCACTTTACAGAGAGTGAAGAAAAAAAATTGATCTTTCATCAAAACACTCTCAAAACTCTCACACACAATGAACTACATCTTACAAACGAAAACAATACTAAATTCATTCTTCACCACATACCACGACCATCGCATCGTATCGTACCAAAAATAGCATCCATTCTTAAAATAACCTCTACATACTCGCATAGTCGACTTGGCCATGATCTCGTCGCTGCCAAGCAACATGCACGCGTGGTAATTTATTTTTATAATAATTACAAACGTTCGAAATTCGAATACCGACTTACAGCATAATAATGGGCGTAGCGTAATATGATTTACGCTCATTACCACCATTTACCACCCGGCCCGCAGCGCCACCTACAACAACATCATTCATCATTCTGACGATAATGGTTGCCGGCTAAAACTGCTAGCTGATTGGTTGAAATACAGGAAGCCATCTTCGGTTACCTTGGTAACCGAGCGAAATGATCGGAACGTAACCATGGTAACCAAATACCGCTTATGACGTTCTGCGAACGGTTGAAGAATTTTAAAATATCGCCGCCAGATGATGCCACTAGAAATGTTATTTCGAGTATTCGAAATTATTGCATATCTGTGCATAAAGAAGGTCTTTTTTTTTTCTTTTTCGTTTCGAACCGATAGCTGTATATTTGTCTAACGTTCAACATTATCTCGTATATTATAAGGTAGGTTGGTATTTGGTAGGTGTACTTGTTTGTTGAAATGTTATCACGCTTGTATGTATATTATATAGGTATAAATTGATAAAAAATATTTCTTTTCACTTTTAACAATCAGTGAAGAAAATACACATTGCTATGCTTCGAAAATTCCACACTTCTTATCCGCAGTTTAATTTCTTAATATTCGACGATACCATTATTTTCGCAAGTAAGGAAATTCATTTACATTCAATCAGACAATCTAGCTTATCGAATTAAGACGTATGAAATATACGATTGCCAGACGCACGTGTCCGTATTTGTACGATGGAATCCAAATTATCCACCGTACCTTTATCCAAATATGTACCAATCGATTGATCTTCAATTGCGAATAAATTTCGAGACACCTCGTCATCGCAGAAGCCATACGTTTTACTTTCCGATCCAATTATTATATCGCACTTAAAAACAAAACGATCATACACATTCAGCTTCAAAAACGAGCAATAAAACGCGTTTTACGATATTTTTACGTCTACTCCACAGCCAGTTTTTATAGCCACGATAATGACAACAAGTGTAATACCCCTTCGACCGTCTGGACTACTGCATCGTACAATGTTTTCATTAATAACTTTGATATGGTGTACTAGGTAAGTATATATATATATAGTTATATGCTACACCGTTATACTCTGAAACTGTGTTATTAACCTTGATTTAATTCTTTTATTATTAATTCCTCAAAAAAAAAAAAAAAAAAAAAAAAAAAAAACCCCTCCTTAATATAAACTCTTCCTAAAAAAAAAAAAAAACAGAAACAAACCGCTCCTTAATATAAACTCTTCCTTATATAACAATTAACCAAAACACTTGTAAACTGGTCGTTAGATTTTTATGAGTTAATGTGTCGATGGCTTTAGCGCGAATATAACATCTACATGCACCATCATCGTTCTTCGCATAGGTTAAACTGTTACACTTACGCTTACACACATACCAAAAAAAAAAATAAATAAATAAATAAATAAAAAAGGGTGTATGGCACGACTATACGCGATGATGATGCCGAGGACGGCGACGTATTTTTACGATACTTGTAATGGCGCTTTTACGAGCAATTCGTCAAATTGTCGTTTAATCATCGAATCAACTCCCTCGAGATTTTTTTTCACCCCTCCTATCTTACTCTATAAACTGCACATTCTCTACGGTAGTAGTCGAAGACCACTCTCTTTTTACATCGTTTTCATTCACTTAAATAGACTAATAAATACAAGAAGGGGGGCTTCTGCGTAGCTGCGAATTATTGCAAAAACATTTCAACACGTAATCATCTCCCATTACAACACAAATCTCCAGACTCCGGCGCTATAACACACTGTATAAATAGAATTTCCGAGAAAATGTAACATCATCGCACGTATACTGTAAAGGTATAGTGGGCAAGTAGCATCAGGTTTTTTTTTTTCATCCATTAATATAAATGTGATCGTACCGTATAAAAATTGCGTTTCTGATTTCGAGAAATTGAAAATTTGTATAAATATGGTTTCATCTTCGAGTGCATATGATAAAGTATCGACTTCAAATATCAAAGGCAAGAATGTAATAAACGTACAATTCTCCAACTCCCATTTCCGTTTTACATACTGTGTGTAATATAAAACGTGTCAAAGCACAGACCTCATATTGGGATATGTATTTATTAACTTGATACCTTTGCGTACGTACAAGTATCGTATATATACGCAGCTATGCACAAGTACACGTATCTACCAGAACCAGAATCAGCCATCTTTATTTCTTATTCAACAATAATAATATCGTGCGCTGTACTGTCCGGTAAATTTCAAACGTAGTAATTTGTACATGTACATTTACTGTACTTCACCAACTCGCATATAGACCTAGACCTACGTACCTATAACTATATTCTTCCATCGTCGTATTTTACTTAAGCGTCAGCTCGACTCGCCGATCAGGATAAAATACTACACAAAACGCATTTACCTAGAAGCCATAAATTCATACAATTCGCTAAAATTGCTGTTGAACGCGGAATAGATTAATTTAAAACACCTATATTTATACGGTAAAAGCGCGTATTGCTTTTTTGACAAACGTTTAAATTACCTACTCGCTGTTGCGAAGCTCGTAGTAGTTTAAAAAGTAACATTACACACCCGCATATACCATAAATAAATAGCAAGTAGAAAGTATACATCGTTGCATTTTTTTTTTTTTCATGATCGAAGAATCCTTTACGATGCTTTGATTTATTATTGGTAAATTCTGCTACCTACGGTAAGCGTAAGTTTATGGCTCAATTTTTGAACAATTGCAAATACTATCGTGCAAGAAAATCTCTAAATTGAGATATTAAGCGAATAGTTATAAAAGTTGCAGAACCGGTTTCGAGTTGGGCGGAATCGAGGAGAGGGGGCAGTTGGGATATAATATTTTTAGGGCCCGACAAAAAAAAAATGGAGCCAAAAATTAGATATAATTTATTTACATTTTAAATCACGGATTCATAAGGAGTAGAATTTTTTCCACATAAAAAATAAGTTGATTAAAGTGCCACAAGAGGGTCCCCTATAAGCCTTAATTTGAAATATAACGTTTTATATTAACGTCATTCTCACAGTTTAATGTTTAAAAATTTTGAATTAAGTTTTCAATACCTTATCAAACTCGTCTTAAGAGAAATGAAACGAGAGTTAGGAGGAGGGGGAAGGAAAACCCCATAACAAAGTAAAGCTTGGCTTATTACGTTGAAGTAAATATACCGAATAATTTGGTATATCTTAGCAATACTACATCAGTTTGTACATAAAAATGGCCGACAGCCACAAAAATTCACATATTAACGTGCTTGGCATATCTTGAAATTCGCAGGAACTACGATTAAGTAAAATTTTACAACTATTTTTAATGATTTTTGAAAAATTTCAAATTACGAAAAATTAATTGGTGCTAAACATTGGCGAAGATAGGAGGGGGCATGAAGGGGCCAGAGCTGCCTCTCAAATGTTTTTGAAATCGTGACAATGTTATTTTTTAGAAGTCAAAAATCCGGTAAAATGTACTTTTTCAAACCTTTCACACTTGGTTTTTTATACCAATTTTTTTCGCCCTCGTTTCATTCGGGCAAAACTGGACATGTCAATACCAAGATACGACTTTTTTTAAAAGAAAATAAAGGTGGGAAGGTGGAGGGCTCAAGTCCCTTCCACTTCCAAAAAAGTTGACCTATCACCGCTTATGATGCCAAATTTAAGATAATAAGTTGATATGCTCGATGCGGAATATGTCATATACACTACAGTGTCATTTTTTCGGTGATTTCATCGGTTGCCCCCTCAAAAAAGCTCCATTTGAGCCCAAATGGACTTCCGAAAAATTTTACTTCAAAAAATAATTTTAATCAGTACAGACTTGACCCCAAAGTTGTAAGGTGAATCGGAAAAAAATCATTCCTCGGATTTTGATGAAATTCACGAAGGTGGTTGACTTTGAGTTGAAAATCCACCGTACAAAATTTTGTGCTCTTAACTCAAAGATAAGGAGGGGATGAAAAAATTGATTTTTAGATGTTGAAATCAAAAATTCTGCTATAATTAATGGTAGATAATAATTTCAATGAACTCCGAATAATCAGATTGGCTGCCCTGTAACGCAAAAATTTTGGGCTATTTTGATTGGAAATCACTTTTCTAGGTTAAAAAAATTTTTGTACACGTATTTGAAGGGAAATGTGCTTTTTAATGTGTTTCCGTGAGAGATAAAAATTTCAATTTTTGTGATCGACAATTTTTTAACCTTCTGGTAGATGATATCAAGTGGTATCAGATCGAGATTCTAGTGGTCCAATAAAATGGAGAAGCTGAAATCGCACTTTTTCCTTTCCTTGATCGAGGTGTTACGCTGTGTAGTTAGCAAGTATTTAAATTACGTTTTTGAGACAAAATTGTTTGGGGGTCCATTTGGACCGAAAAGGAACATTTTGAGGTTGGGGATCCAGTAAAAACGCTCGTTACGAAAAATAAAGTGGCACCATAATGTACACGTTTTGCCCATTTTTCATATTGAAGGAACGAAATAAAAATTGTGTTCTATGGAAAATTAATTTTTTTTAAACTTTTTAAATTGAGCTGAGCCCCTTCAAAACGAAATACAGGTGAAAAGTGCATAAGGCCGGATTTTCATAGGTATATACAATCATATGATCGCATCGTCATTGGCACAATCAAATTTTTTCCTGAAACAAATTAAAAATAAATTCAAACACAAAAATTATTGTTTCTGTCGGCCAGTTTTACCAACTGACGCCCCAATCACAGACCTACTTATCAAATGAGCACTTTTTCAGAGCACGTTGATTTTTTAATATACAAACTTCACTTCAAAATGGCCATAACACAATACTCAATCATTTACGCAAGCCTGGGAAAAAGAGGACAGGGGCCAAAAGTGAAAATTGTACCAAGCACGAGCTCTTTACAAAGGCCCGCGTAAAAATTTACTAGCAATGTTCAATGGTGGAGCCCGAAATCATTTTTGCCAAGAGCCCGAATATTGCTCTTCCCGGTCCTGATAATCTATCGTATGCCTTATTCAACATTTTTCACAAAGCCCAACTTCTACAATTATTTCGCTCAGCTTACTTTCATTTAGACAGCGATCCAGAAATTAATCAATCTCCTCTTCTGAGCTAAGCATGATTTTAGACACCCAATAGAAAGAAACTACGTAAAAAAAATGGTCATTTGGTATCTCAAAGGACGAATAACAGCATCAGTCAAATTTTCTGTATTAGGAAAAAAAGTCAACGAGAGAAGCAGATACGTTGCTAGCTCGTGGGTTTGTAATTTCGCTTCACAATCTCGCTATCCGTGTAAAATTGTGCAACTGCATAAACTCCAATATTTATAAAATTTCATCGATCATGCGGATAAGGAATTTCAAAAATATTCATATCAAGAATACAAATTTCAATAAAACTTCACAACTCAAATCATATCAACTTAAGAATAAACCTTGAAAAATTACCAATCGTTTTTTCCCTAAAAATCCATCGCGATAAGTTGAGTATGCCCTTTTACAGAAAGCTACACATTCCTAATAGGTATGCTAATTTCTCTGCATCATAAAAATAAATTCCGATTTTTTCTAAGACAATGCGAAAAATGTGCCATCCAGCTCTATCCGCGCACTTCTCATCCATTTCTTAATCAAGATAAAATTTTGTATAATTCACAAATACGATGAGGCTTTTGATTTTCAGCGTACCGCGTCGTTGGTTACAGATATATAGAAAAAATAAAATTTCCAAGTCGCGTCAAATCAGCAATTTTCAAACTTTGCTATACTCACACGATGAATACACTTTGCAGTTATCGTTTCCGACAATATACATGGTATATATATGATAAAGCTACATCAACGTGTATAGAGGAAAAAGAGATCGCAAAAACATAAAATTTCACGAAATATCATTTCGCCAAGAAGAGAAGAAGAAAAAAAAGATATATTTTTCTTCGCGGAATATACGCGAATAATCGCGGATTAAATTATATCAATCTCATGGTATACGTTGCGAGTAAAATAAAAACGAAACGAACGAAAAGAAAGGGAGAAAACACATTCGTGATTCCATTTTCTTGATGCGGATTCATCGAAACATTTCAAAATTGAACCCTAACAAAGTATACTTATACCGAACTCGCATACAAAGAAAAAAAAAATAACCTAAAAAGAAAAAACGAACGCAGAAAAAAGATTTTTTTCTTACAAAAATATTGCGCGAAAAAAAATCCAATTTTCCAACTTCATTCGAATGGGACGTTTTTCATTTCTGAGAAATTTTTCCCTATATTTCGCAACGCAACGTTTCTGTATAGTCATCAATCTTTATTGTTTTACTTACCACGCACATTTCATAAATAGATTCGTAGAACGAAATTCTATTCAGCACCGAATCCAATTACATACAATAAGTCACATTCTTATCACCTCACAGCTCGAACTCGATTACACAACGAACTATACAATAATGTAAGTTCACATACTAAGTATGTGAACTATGATAAACAAAAAAAAATAAAATAAAACAAAAAAATAAAACACACCAACAACCACTTCTAAGCGCAAAACAATTTTTACATGTGACTATATAGGTACGAATCATCCACCATGTATGTACATAACTTTACCAACGGTGGGTCAATTTACACGCGCTTGTCATTTCAAAATTAATTCCATTAAAGCAAAAACAACCATAAAGATGTAGATAGCGTAAATTTGGGGGAAAGCTGAACTATAATTGAAATATATCACTCGTGTGGTCTGCATAATAATAATTCAAAAATTTACGCGTACATAAAACATATACTACACTACATAAACATAGTATGTAGGTACCTACTACCTATATGTATCATGATATTGGCCAAATCAACGTTCACCTTGTAGTAAAATAAAAGTAACGTACTTATGTATCAAGTTGTAACCCTGTAAACAAGATACTAATTGATAGAAAACACATTTATCTGATTAAATCTGCATAATATTTAATCGAACCTGAATTTAAAGGGTAGTACATTAAATTTAAAAGGTGTTAATTTATACCTACTTCAGGGCTAATAAACTCATTCGTAGCAAGTTGACGATACGCTTTGGGCATATTACGTGAGTCTGAATATCAAAGAAAAAGATGAAACGAATCATACATCGCTTGTGGCCCGGATATTACGGTCGATTGCATATGCTACACGTACAATGGCGTAACTAATAGAATATCCCTTTCAATAGGATAAGTAGGGGATCATTTATGGAGTTATAAAAACCAACGTTCTTCAACGCTAATTCTAGCCCAAATCGTCGACCTGATGTACCAACTCATTCCACGATCTAATGAATCAATCATTCATCTCCATCAAACATACACCAGCATAATACCATAATTTCGCATCAAGCTAGCCCACGGACCAACTTCAAGAAAAGAGCAAAACCGAGTAAAAAGGGGTGAATTGGTCCTTGGCTAGAATTTAAGTTGGTTACCTTGATATAACTTAATATCCCTGATTGCAACACCTCCAGCCTTTGTCGCTGTACATGGCGTAACCAAAAAAAAAAAAAAAAAAACCGATGGTAAATATTTTGACCTCCTACCTCATCACCACCCACTACATCACCCCAAACTTGTTTGAAATACAAGTTTAGCATATAAATTTTTGTACTTTACAATTTTTGACCGAATTTTTTCAAACTTAAACAGATGATAGACTATATCAAGGGTCATATGGGTTTTTTTGATGATCAAAAATTGCATTTTCGGAAGTTCTAAGAAAAAAGATAAACCATAAATGTGAAAATTTTGTAAGGTTTTCGGCCGCAAGAGGGGAGACCAATTGAATTTTAAAAAACGCTCAGAACATCATGAAAATTTATGAAAATATAGAAAATTTATTAATATTTCGAAACAACTATCTTGATCTTTTTTCTTGCAAAAGCTACAAAATTCAAGCTAAAACTTCGAAAAATGCACCTTTTTTCTATTAAAATTCCGATTTTTTTTTCAAAATTTCAATCCCGCTTTGCTCATGCATTCGTACAATTCAATTTCACACCAAAATTTAAGCTTTAAAACCACCCTCCCGTACCCCACAACAAAACCATTTTTAAATAGCTCAAATATAAATATTGATTCCATTTTTTTTTTTTTTTTACAAACCTGGGGGCTTAGCCTCCCAAGCCAAATCACCAAACTTCGCCTACAGTTACGGTTCGTTGTTTCGATTTTTTTGTCAAATATAATTTTATCAGAATTTGAATGATCCCCCCCCAACTCCTCCTCGACCCTCTTTGGCTACCTTTATACATTTTTTATACCAGTGTTCAGAAAAAATTTCGAGCACTACCCATGAAAAAATTTCAAGTTTCTGTTTCCGTTCAGAGCACTCGCATAAAAAAGCAACCCTGAAATTCTCGTTTAACGAGCCAAATTACCCCTGTTTTTAAATTTTTGCTGAATTTAAAATTTTCGATTTTTTGTTTGATTTTTTCGAAAATATCATATCATTGGTAAGTTCTCACAAATTAAGACAAAAAAAATGGTTTTCGGAAATTTGAGTGAATAGAACACAAAAGGGTATTTTCTGGGTCACTGTTCGCAGCATAAATAGCCACAAAATGTAACGAAAACTCACGTTATCGGTTTTATTGAGCACGAATCTTATAGTTTTCCTCCAAAATATCAAATGGTTTTTAAAGTTGAATCATGAAAAAATGAGAATAGGAGAGGGGGTATGAAGGGGGAGGGAGCAATACGGACGAGGAAAATTTATATTTTGGAGGAAAACTATCATTTGTGCGATTTGTGTGCAATAAAACGCATGACGCGAGTTTTCGTTACATTTTGTGGCTATTTATGCTGTGAGGCTGTGATCCAGAAAACACTATTTTTTGATGGTTCACCCTCGTCACCCCTAATGGATCTACGAAAAAACTTATAGAAGCAAAGTTGTAGAAAATTGAATCTACTTTAAATTTGTACAGAACTTTTTTGAGGCTAAATTTAATATTTACGGAGATATGTTGAAAAAACTGATTTTTGGGGGATCTAGACTCTCCTGTGGATTACGCTCAACTCCTATCGATGTGGACTTTTAGTACGTTGTTTATGGACACCTTCCTGATATATTCTACAAAAAAAATCCAAGGTGGAGATTTTTTTTGCCTAAATCGACTGGACCAGATGTCTAGATCTGAGTTATTTGACACACTAAACACGGTTAGGTTTTTGGAAGAGGACTTTGAACTTAGCAATCGTTTAACGATGCTTTCGAAGGACAAAATAACTAAAAGCCACACAAATGAATAAATTTCGACAAAAATCACGTCAATCAAACGTAAATACGTCCAATAGAACATATTTTAAGGGATAAAAATATTTTAGTGAAAATTGCTATTTTAGGCTGGCAAAATGAATGAAAAGGACAATTTTTCGTATTTTGAAAGTCTTCCACCTCTAGAAAAATTCTAAAAAATATATATGCTATAAATATGGCTTAATTATGCATAATATACACATGTTTTGTTGTTCCAGGTCTGAAAAAACGTGTAGATATTCGATTTTAAATTTATAAATGCGTGTTTCCAGGTGAAAATATGATCGAAAAAATTTGAAAAAATTTCCAAGGATCACTGTTGATCTGATCCATTATTCCTGCAAGTTTGAAAAAATTCGGTTGAAAATTCTAGAATATGAAAATTTATAAGCTAAGCTCGCACTTCAAACACATTTAGGGCGATATGAGGGTAAGAGGCCAAAATTTTTACCACCGAGTTTTCAGAATGTAGGCACCATCTTCCACCAGATAGTTTGAAAATCCCAGCCAAGGGCCAATTCAGCCCTTCTACCCGGCTATGCCCTGCCACATCTTCACTCATACCCATACCTACCTACACATTGAAAATAAACCGACCATCCTGCCAAACTCTATCCAATTAAAACGCGAATCCCTTATACATATCAAAAACCATACAGCAATAAAACAAAATTCATTCCAATCATGCGTTCAAATTCGACCATTTAGATTTCCATCGACGACTACGACGACGACGATGACGACGCACAAGAGCCCAACGGGTATACAATACGCAATACATACAGTACAATTGAATTCCACTCAAATGTGTTCGCCGATAAAACGAAATTGAATACCTAAAAACATCATCAGGTAAAACGTACTCTATACGTTTTTCAGTTTCTTCGCAGAAAACTTTTTATATACCGTACTTAACGTAAACAACTTTTTCAACAATATCGAATTTTATCGTTTCGTTTTCTTTTATTTTTATAAAAACACAGCCAACGAGAAACGCTTACTCTTATATACTCGCTCCAGCGTACGTATATTTTGCCAAAATACAGCAGAAGCAAGAAATTACGACATCGCAGTCGCGCAATTACATTGTTAGCAAAACTTTACCGAGCTCCCTAAAGATCGCAAGCCAAGATAGAAGCTGTATTTTTTTTTTCACTCGACGACCACGTAATTTCTTATACTCTCAAACGAGCTACAAGCACGAGAAATTCAACGATATGCTCCATTATCTAGCAGGAAAAATTCAACCGAAATGCTGCTGCCAACAATCACGGTAAGAATGAAGAAAAAGGAAAAGAAAGTACAATGCTCCATACTCGTTCATTATTTAATGTGTAAAATACGACGCCCGTCGCAAAAAAAATAAAAAAAAATTCAAAAGCCACTAATACTTTGACGGTTAAAATTGAACTCGGTCCAAGTCGCCCCTTACGTTGCCCAAGTAAAGTATAATACTTGTCGGTCGCTACTCACATAACCACAGATACTTTTTTATCTGAATAATTTTTTCATAACGCTTTTATAAACTGACACTTCTTTTTTTTTTTAAGATTTCGCCGCTATGGCTTTGACATCCGCATCCTCCCAAACACCGACTCATTAGTATTACGATAAGTCTTCGTTGCTGTACAACTCAGCGGATCTGTGCTGTATGTACTATAAATACGCCCTCAAAGGCAATATTATTAACGTTGCAAGTGCCACATAATAATACACGTAATGTAGGCAGAACACCTGCGACGAATTTTCAACCTATCGTGATTCGATTTCTTTGCCGCAGAGATCCATCCATACCAATTGAGGAAGAATATTTTTCGAATACCGTACAATAACTTTCAACCATTCAACAATCGATCGAACCAAGTAATCTGATATTTAACGAGATGGAAGATGATATTTTCGAATAATTCGGTCCGCATACAGCGAGGTAAAAAAAAAAAAATTCATATTAAAAACCAGATTCAACCAGATAGAAATTTTTAAAACGTGGCGAGAATATGGCCTACGAACATACTACATATATACGATATGTCTACAGGGTATAGTAGTATATGGTATACATGTACGAGAATAATACACGTACTTATGCATGCATAACAGCATTACATAGGATTTTCTCTAATGCAACCATAGCCCAGTACACACACACACACACACACTGTACAGTGTAGCAGGCCTACACGCCAGCAGTTATATCATAAATATGGAAGTCTTTGTTATAATGGAAGCCAGCCAAAATACAAAGATGTTCTCCCGCGCGGCCACGAGGGAAAAAAAAGGAGGAAGAAAACGAGCCTGTACAGCACATCATGAGCGCAGTAGGTATATATATATATATGATAAAGTTTCTTCATAATTCGCTAATTTCTTTACTTTACTTATTTACTCGAATATACCCTCCATTTTGCACGTTACTTGTCTCGGCGTGTTTACTTAACTCGACGGCGAGCACAGATTGCCATTAGGGTAGAAACTAATTTACTCGGTATCTTCGGGTCGGGTTTGTCTTGATTCGACAATATTTGTCTGTGTGTAGTGTGAGACCATTTTTTTTCTTCTTCTTCCCAACTATGTATAACCATTTCGCTTCGTCAGTTGAGTAAATATTGAACGTGAAACAGAAATGTCTTATACATATTACCTTACCTATACCGAAAGGTTATTTGCTAATATCGATAAATCAACGATGATAGAAAACGTCTTGACGCATTGGCAGACAGAATACCGTTATAAGTGCACAGCACATAGCGGCCAATCTCGCCAGTTCTACGATTATAGGTACAGATAACGTAACGTATACTCGTTTTGATATTCCATTTTGTTTTGACAAGAATAATATTCGCGAGTTCCAATTTTAACGTACCGTGGAAGACGTTAAAGTAATAATAATATTACATCTGTGCAAATATGCACCGCAAAATCGGCGTAATGGAATTTGAATAGTGGTAGCGATAGAGGCGTAGGAGGGAAGGGGGAAGAAGCTCACTCGAACGAAGTAATAGGGGAAAGATTTTACACCGGAGTTGGAGTTAACAATCAAAAAATCATCATTAAAGGTCAATTTTGAGGAGTTTCAGAAGTCGTATGTTCTTTTTAGCAATTTCTCAATGCTCTTCAAACTGATAATTTTTCGAAGGGGGTGAGGTACAGGTTCCTTAATAAGTACCCTTGTCTATATGTAATTATGGACAGAGCAAAAACTAAGTAACGAGATGATTCTTGAAAATTTTTTCAAAATTTGTACCGATAACTCCTCTGGTGTTAAAGATGTATCTAGACGTATCTGTGAATTTCGAAAGCAGAAAATTCTGGTTCGTGGAAGGATACTCTTTCCTTCGCGAGCTAAATAATTTATCTGCCTTTCAATCTTTTGGTAGTACAGGAACAGACTGATGTGCTAAACCTAACAGGTACGAGAATTATAAGGCAGGTCCGTAGCCAGAAACTTTTTCAGTCGAAGAGGAGGAGAGGGGAAGAACCTTCTTATTCTATCATTGAACATTTTTTTTAAATACACTCAATATAATGCTAATGTTCTTTCTGGGACTGTCACTTTTCAGAAATATTCATCTACTGTAATAAATGGAGTGGCCAAAATTTCTTACGATGAGGTCCATAATTTCCCAAGATTCAATTTATTTATAGATGAATGTGGCCCCGGCATCTTACAACGTCATAGAAACAATAATAAAAATGAAAATAAATTGATCATTAACGAAAAGAAGCAAGAGTAGAAATGAAAAAAATTAAAGATAAATGAATAAACAAAAGAAAAAGAAATGATGAATGATAAACAAAAGCAAAGAGGAAAACAAATAAATAATCTTGGAAATTACACACGCCCGGTATGAATAAATAAAAAAAAAATAAAAAAAAATTTAATACTGAATAATAATCAAAATGAAATGTAAGAGAAAACAAAAGTAAATAAATAAATAAATAAATAAAATCAAATGAATCGGCATCATTTTTTAAATATTTTTCAATAATTAAAAAATTTAATTTTATATTATTAAAATGCATATAAATATAAACTTGATTTTGCGACTTAATGTTCCCTACTTACTTATATTGAGGGGGAAGGGGGCAATAAAATTAAAATAAAAAATAAATTGAAATTGGCAAATTTATCATTATTTTTTTTTGAATAGAGGGATTAATTTAAAACCTAAAACTAAGTACACTAAGTAGATTAAAACTATACCAAAATTAGATAAATTTAAAATGTGTGGGGGGGGGATACACAAGAGGATGGGTGGGGACAAACCGACCCACTATACGAGAGAATCAGTTCGAGTCCTTGGGTGAAGTTCCCAGGTTGGTTTATTCGCCCCGTTGACATGGTTGCTAGTGGTTCCTAAATTGCCAAAAACTGCCTCAACAGTACTCCACGAACCTGTATTCCAGGTTAAAAGAGAAACTAAGTTTTGCTGCCCAGACTAACATATCCAAGCATACAGAGCCAGTTCTGGGGAAATTTGTGAGAGGAAAGCGTTTAGCTTGTGTGGCCAAAGAACCATACCGATAAACAGTCAGCAGATCCCAACAAAGATGGAATAATTGAAATTTTTTTCATTTTGTCATTTTTGAAAGTAAAAGGTGTATGATTTTGAGGAGGGGGAGGGTGCAAAATAAGAGGCTGTGGGCGTAAAAAATTAAGCTGAAAATAAAGGTGAACTGCGGTAGTTATGGATTGGAGCCTAAAAAGAAACGGTTGTGTTCTGGAGTCAGTTACTTGGCCTAAGGGAACGAGTGAATCGAAACTCACAGAACTTTCAATAGTAGAAGTGGGTGTCACATGCTGTAATTTTTCAAAAATTTATGATATCAGAAGTGCAGTTTCCCCAAATATTAGTGTGGAGGTACATATATAATATAAATTATGAATAAGCCCAAGGAAAGTGAAGAAGTGAGAGTAAAACTGTGACAAATTAGGATTTCTTCGTCGTAAAAAAGAACATTTCTCGAAGTTTCAATTTAAATTCTATTAGTACATTACAAAGGGTTTTTTGATGAATTTTTTCACAAGAGAAATGCACGAGTCAGGGTACAATGCTCTCCTTGCTTCATGTGCACGGTCCTATTGTGAGGGTACCAGTTTCGGCGAAATCGAGTGCGGATCTCGGTGCATAACTTTTCATGAGCCTCACAAATTTTACAATCCCTTCTTCAAGGATTTTAGGTCGATTCCTTTTCACAAGAAATGAAATTTTCTTTACATTACTCTTCTTGAAGACTAGAATGCTGGAGATTTTGTGATAGTTGCGGTTTAACAAGTTTCTGAAAATGTTTGTAGGTTTCTAATATATATATTTTTTTAATAAGCCCTCTCTCTTTGACCAATTCATCCAAGAAGATTCTGAGGCATGAGATAATATTGTCTTCGTCGTCGTATGCTAAAGAGAAGCTAGAGGTATCGATGAATTTCTGCATTGGTTTTCTTCTACTCCTTTTTCAGGTGGGTTTATATTGTAGGTTTTGTCATCATTTTATCCGCCCTTTGGATGTAAAATATCTACTTTTTCCTATATAATTTAATTTTTTTCATAATGATTCGATCGTCTGCTTAAGTCAATATCACCATTCTACTGGCAGATCTTATTTTTGCTGTTGTGATTTTTTTTTCATCAGAACTCTTAAATTTCCATATCAGCCATTCATCATCAATAAGATTATTGTAAAAGTCTAGTTTCCTATTCGCAAATTTCTGCTTCTCACAGTTCTGTTTATTAGCTCCGGGATTATAAGAAATTTGACAATCTCAATTTTGACACCTGCGTCTCCTCGATATGAGATTTCCATTCTCAAATTGGAATATTCCCATAGTATCTTTAACAAATGAGGGCAAAACCAGCCTCATAGAAGAATACCACAAGTGAGTTTTCTGTTTCTACTTATGTTGATGCCACAAAGGAAAGGGGTTTCAATTATTTTTCAGCTCTATAGAGGAGCACTACAGAAACATGAAAATTGAATTGAGCAGGTTCATCATCGAAATCCACTCCAATAAGTTTGTGACCTCCTTCATAACGGTCTTTATACTTCATCATCATGGATGTTGAATAAATACACTCAACGCTCAACAGAATACAGAACCTAACAAATGAACTCTTTCATAAATCAAGTACTTTCCAAGCAATAAAAAAATTTCAATTCAAATTTTATCGAGCGTATTACGAAGTCAACAAGATAACTGTTGAACGGATGTGAAACAGATCAAATAATTTTTTATCCTGAGCTTTATAAAAGATGAAAAAAATTTCAATTTACTCATTCACAAATGGATGATACGTCAATTTCAGGGTTTCAGACATTATTGAACTATAACGAAATAGTAAAAATCTTTAAAAATTTAGCAACCTCCGTAAATATAAATAAAAAAAAATAAAATAAAACCAATTTCATCCATCTTCAAAACCACCAAATCATAATCCAGGTACCCAGCATACCACAAAGAAGAAAAAAAAAATGAACGCTGGTCTCGAGTTTCATATTAAGAAAATCCTAATCAAATTCGTTACGTTGCTTTGGAAATTTCAGTACCTACTTCTCGCTCGTCTGAAACAGTAATCTTCGAACGTACTGTATTCGTAAGGCAGTATTTTCCGCTACGTTTGATTTTTTCATCAAAAAACTAACAACGAAATTTCGTCGAACGGAATGGAAATTTTTCTTTTGTAATACAGGCCACAGGGTGTCTCATTACTACGACGAAAATTTATGTGCTCTGCGTGAAATTCACCGTAATACCATTCGAAATTGATCTTCACGATTGTTTTAAACAAATAATAATACAAATACAACCTATATATAGTATACAATGCATACATATTATATATGAAACGTTTCAACGTATAATTATAATGCTTGCAGTATGAAAATCGAACAAGGTTGTAGTATTGACCTTAAACACTTTCGTGACAAGTACGTGAGGTAAAGATAAGCCGCTTACAACCGACATAGAACCGGTTTCCTATACACCTATGTATATGTTATGTATACAGCATATATACGAATAAGTCCAAGTATACACCTTCCCAATCAAAAATCTACGAATCTCATTCTTCACTTATACATTAGATATACACAATACCTTCGAAAATTTCCAATTGTAAGAATCACATAGGGTGGTGATAGGGATGCTGTGTGTCGTCGCCCACCATCGGCTGACTGGATTATACCGTAAGTGAATAATATTCCTTCTTATACGCGGAAGAATATCAACGTAGGAGCCAATCTTATAGCTAATACTTCCTATATGTATACAAAGTGCTACGCCGGCTTATATTAGATCATTTATTTATCATAGATATGATCTACGTTAAATAGAATTCAGCGAAATATTTTACCACGTTTCTAAAATTTATCGACACATTTAATCTCGCATAATTATTTTTTAAAATCGACCCATATATTTTTTTCAGTGTCCTCCTGAATCAACATTTTAAATCAAATGGTCTCGTAGTAAATGATCGTTTCTTTTTTTTTTTTCTACATATAATGATCGCTTACACGTATGAATACATATTTTTTCAACTTTTTTTTACGAAATTTATCACGGTAGCTTTTAGATGGAAGTTTATATACCGATATAAGATACTTATACGGAAACGAGTTGCTGAATATTTTCTTTGCTTCAAAATTTTAATTTAATCGAATAAATATCTGTTTTTCGAGGTCTTTTGATATCATAATATGGTTTCGCTTCATATAACAAATCATTTTTTCACCTTTATCAAAGTCGCACGTCAAGTATGATGTTTGCATTACTTTTAGAAATGAAAATATAAGTCAGTTTCTCAGTGGTGATTTTTTCCCCCCTCTAAATTATATACGACGACACATAAGGCTGACGCCTTTCGACACGTAATTCTTTCAAAAAAAAAAAGCACAAAATAGAAATTATTGGTAATTAAGATTGGACCCCCGCTGTTAAAAAAATATTATACTCATATCGGGTAAAATACTTCTAGAATAACAGTGAGTCTGTAAATAAATATCGCGATTATAATAAATTAAATTTGCAAAGAAATAAATATACGAAATTTGATGTAAGAAGAATTTACCAACAGTACAAGACAACATGATGATTTAGAGTTTGAGGCAAAGGGGCGGAGAACAGGTTACTACAATACATTTATCCAAAATAACTCGACTGAAAGAAATTCGCAGCACGTAAACAATTTTTTATTTACAACCACATACAACCCAGTCGAACAAATAAAACACAAGTGCAAGTAAGTTAAGGAGAACATGGCCCAATTTTCACCTAATTCCTATCCAGGTATATAATTCGAATTCTATGCAAAATATTGAAAAATGATGCACTTTCTTAATATCATCAATTATAATAATTAAGAAGTATTTATACGTGTTTTATGTCCAACCGGTTGGTTCCTATTAAGATCCAGGTTCAGATACACAAAGCTTGTTTTCGCCGACAAAAATTATACATCGAGTATTCCTATTATAAATATGATTTGATACCATTGATTCGAATTTAAATCCTAGTTAATGTGAGCAAACTGCGGCGATTTATAAACATCTCTTATATAATTTTCTATTCGCACTTTTACTATTATAATAATCTGATAATTTTTGAGGTTCACTGGCCAAGACAAGGTTAAAGGATGAAGCGAATAAATGGTTACGTGCGATATGAGAACAAAAGAAAAAAAAAACGTAACACAAATTGCCTATATACTTGGGAGTAACTTCTAATTCTTCGTTAAGGATTATTTTAATTACTTAACTTGCGCGATTTATTATTACTTTTTTTTGTAATTTTTTCTACATATGGGTCATATAATCACATATTTAGAATTTTCTTTATATACTAAATAATTTTAATTGATTTTTAATACGAACCACCATCTAAGTAGGCCTCGATTCTTTAAATTATTACACGATTAGGTACTTTCTATAATTAATTATGTTCATTGTATAATTCATTCATTTTCCCACATGGTCCAAAATCCTTAATCTTTTATACTTATAATACTACCACTTAGCACACATGAACATATCCTACACATATTAGGGAAAAAAAAAACACGAATAATTCTGGTTACAAAGACATCATCAATAGATATATACCGCATCCAGCACCACGCATACATTAAAAATTCGTTAATTAACGTCCTCTTCGCCATCGCCGTCGAATCTACCCAGCCTCATAATTTTTTCAGCTGTGGGTTCGATCTTGCGATCGTATTAATTAAACTCTAAAATACACATTTCTTTAAAGTTTGTCGCTAGTCTCGGTATATACAACGACGACGAATACTTTCGTATAACGCCATTTCTCAGTTCTCACTTCTTACCATTTATAATCAAATTATACACAGGGTGAAAAATTTTCTTCCAGCGAAATGCCTTCGAAGGTAATTAAACGCGAGCCAAATTATGCGATAAGATTTTTTTGCCTCGAATCTTTCTAAAATAAGTTTATTTGTGTATACAAAACGAGAAGAAGGAACGACTGGCTTGAATTATACGATACGCTTTATTCAGCAAGCTCGAGAATAATCTTGAACACAACAGATCTTATATAATGGAGTAAAGATACAGCACTTTTCCTGCCTCGTGATTCGAGCTTGAATACACAGAAACGTTAACGAGCCATTTATAAACGTTCGCCATACAAAAACTTCACCGTGTTACCTTTTCGAAGGAAAACTTTCTTAATGTAAAGTACATTTACCCTTCGCTTCGTTTCGTTTAAAACTTTCGCAGCACCACAGCCGAATGTATTCATTTATATAAAAATATATATATATATACATGCTCACATCGCGAACAGGGTGTTTCGCAAGAAAATTTTCAAAGAAAAATGGCAAACGTATTTACACAAAATTTGAATTTTATTTACTAAAAATAACTTCTTTTCTTTATTACAATTCTAATAGAAGAAAAATTTTTTTGCCAGTATCAAGTAATATACACCGAAGACTAATTACGACCAAGTAATGACCTTATTTCTTCTTGACAGGATAAATAATTAACTTATTGTACAGATGAGCACAGTAATAACGAATTGAAAACATTAAAAGGTCGTGTGTTCAGTTGATATTTTAAATTTCAAAATTAAAAAGATATTAGCACTAATGAGTTTTGTAGTTGTGGTTCGTACCGATCTCCAATTCTCAATTAAGAAAGATGAACATTGAAATGCATCGATAATATTTCATACAAATAATTACTTTGAAGCTGCTTCACATTATCTATACATACAACTTCTAGTAACCTTCATTAAATCGGTGTGATAAGGGTCACAGCAAAGTAAAAATATTTGAAAGAAAGAGGTTTGAAAACTAAACGAATACCTAAAGATATCTCGATATAGATAATAAATCAGCACACGAATGTCTCACTACCAACATTAAGGTCTCGTGACTTCTCTGATCTCTAAATTCTTTTATGACCTCTTTTTTTCATCTTTCTTTCTCTGCATCTCTTAATTCATGTCTTATATATAGATATATATTCGCCCCATCGAAATCAAGGAAAGGTTTCTGAAAAAAAGTCTATACATGAACTTTCGCATAGTTAACTTCTCTTCACAAACTTTGAAAAAGCTTGTGTAAGCCATAGTTGGGAAAGAGTGAGTTTTTTTTATTAAATATATAATTCTAGGACCACAAAAAAAATCATTTTCAGATTCTTCAGTTTCAGTTTTATATTTTCCAAATTAAGGCCTATAATAAGCATTTTTTTGGGAGCTATATACTGTGTTCTTGGTGCAGGTAAATTCTTGTCGCAAGCAGAAACGTAGCAAGAAATTTATCAAAAAGAGGCTCCAAAATTTCCTCAAATGGCCAAGTAAGTCCAAAAATTTTTTTGTAAAGTATGCACAGTACAAAGATGTCAGCTTTTTGTATACCAACTCTCAAAAGTAAATGATCAGTATATCCAAATGAAGCAAGAGTGAAATTTTGAAGAAAAAAGTATAATTTTTTCTAACCACTAAAACGAGCATTTCTGGATGATTCATGGAGACCAATATAGGTTTTGATTTCAGATTCGATAATAATTATTTCCAATTTCTCCGACGATTACATTTGCCTCACCGCTCCCTCGATAGCTGTCCACTGGTTAAAAGGAGGGGCCTACGTGAAGGGAAAGTAAAAATATAGCAAAATATCGACAATTGGAGGTGTCAAAAAATTGAAAACGCAATAAAAAAAAACATTGCTTCGTAGCCTGATTTTTGTGAAATATTAGAATTATGTGGATTGAAAAAAGCCCTAATCAGTGGCACGGGCTGAAAGTGATTTTATAATGCATAATCCAGACCATCAAAAGACACATGTAGAACCTCGCTAAATCTACAAGGCAGATTCATATATTAGAAAAATACTACAGCTCACGTCCTCACTTCGCAGGGGATGCTTAAATAACTACATTTTTGAGACTGTGAAGGAGTGCAATGAGGGTGGTAATACGAAACACCCAAAAGGCACACCTAGGACCTATATACTAAAACTACATACCAAATTTTAACTTCCTTGCTCAATTTGGAGGGGAATTATGCAAGGAACAAAATCAAAAAATAAGAAAAACCGACCAAGAAACTACATTTCTGGAGTTGTGCAGGAGGGGCAAGTGTTCCCAAATAGGGTGTCTAAAAAAAATTGTTGACCAAAACGCCTAACTTTGCATGACTATTTAGCATGACTTTTAGCATGATTTTTTCGACAAATTCAGCCCCCACCGCTAAAAAAATTATTTTTACCAAAAACTTCGAAAAACATCATTTTTTAAAGAAAAAATCACAAGTCTTAAATTTAAATTTTTACGATTCACTTCGAACAAACGTAATTTAAAAAAAAAAAAACTGAATATAATTTTATGAGATTTTTTTTCAATTTTCGAAAAATGCATGACTTCTGATTCAATTTTAGTCAAAATGCCTCACTTTAAAGAACCTGCGTGAACTCTTTTGAAAATGCCTGACTTTGCATGAACGTTAGACACCCTGTGAAAAATCTAAACCACCAAAAAGCACATCTGTGGCTCTTACCAAGTCTAAATACTAAATTTCAAGCTCAATTTGAAGGGATAATAGGGAAGGAACAGCCCTATTTCAAAGTCAAAAGGGGAAAAAACCTTCATATCTCCCTTCCTAATTGACCTAAGAAGCAGATTTTTGGATATGTCATGCAATTTTGGATTGCCTATCGATTGGTTCAAAAAGGAACAATGTTTACGATTTGTACCCCTTAGCACCCTTCTCCCAAATTTAGGTATAAGTAAATATTGATCCGAGGCCATCCCTACTGCAGAATATTAAATCGGCCACCAATTTAAGCCTATTTCCCAAATTTTATCGATTTTGGTTGGTAATGAGCTCAGAAAATTGTTTTCAAATCCAGGGGAAAAATTAAGTTGAAAAAATTAAAATAAATATCTGGCATGGTCAACCATAATTGCAGAAGTCTTTCAAGACCCTAAAATGGATTTTGTCGACAACCCCCCCCCCTCATCCACCATACGTCGATAGATCGCAATAGCCTGGTTTTCATTGACAACATGCCACCGAAAATCAGGCTAATTAATAAATCTTGACCATGCTTTAGATATTTTCATACATATAATGCCAATTCATCCACCCACGCAAACCAACGAAGCTTTAACATAGTAGATACAACGTCAATTTGGAATTTAAAATTTTCTAATCTCAGGGATTAGCCTTCCACTATAAACAGATATTTGGACATCGTTTACCAAGCATAAAATCGAAAACATTTAATTCAGTCAAAAAATGTTGTGAAAAGTTGAACAAGAAAATTTTTCAAATGGTAATAAAAGTCAACAATATCGATGGAAATGAAAACAAAGTATCGAGGTCGAGCAACAATGAAACTTCTACATAAGCTACAGTACACATAATAAATCACCAAACGAGCAATCTATCATTGAAAACATATACCTCGAGCCAAATAATTATACGGTCAAACATATTCTTATTATTTTTTTTTTTTTTGAGAAAATCATTTGATCAATCAACTATATCGTTCGATTAATCGACTATAATCAACACACTTCATTCATTGCTTGCTTCGATGTTAAAAAAAAAAAAAATCATGTACACGTAAGTATTAAATTTATAAGTCGCAACGAGTCGTCGAAACGTACAAATACAATTTCATCGTAAAATCACACACTCTTCAATCAAATATACAATTTAATCGATGTTCGGAAATCGCGTAATAATTTTCATTAATATTGAAACAAAGAATTATACATATCTTGCTAAAAACAATGAAAGACTTTAATCAATGCTCGATTAATTTGTAACCACTTGAAACCGGTATCGACGGAAACTGAAACAGCAGTAATTCCTTTAATCGATTCTTCATTGAATTCATCGCATCAATTCTCAAAAACCTGTAATCAGCCTCCGATAAATACACTGTGTACTTTAGCCTACCAACGCAAAGCACCTGTATACGTATAGAGAACATTGAAATAGATTTTCAGAGAGCTTTCCTATACCTCTTTTAAGATACCAGTCCTATATATATATTACAAGAAAAACATATAAATAGTCTTTGCAGCTTAAGTCGAAAAACTCTCATCATCCTCAAAGGGCCAAAATTTCACTCCAAATGATTTACAACCCAAAACGAAACAATACCTACGAAACGTAGAACTCCCTCAGGGTACCAAAAGCATCGCATATACCGATACATACCTACGATCTTCTATACTCGCAAAAAATTCACGTCAAAATTCCCTCAATGCAGCCAACAACAGCCTAGATATACGTATAGGTTCGGGTAGGTATCGTATCTGCGAGTGTTATATACTTTCCAGATCGAGTAAAAGTTATACGCGAGAAAGTATTCTCGTTAAGTGCGTATCCATTTTCGAGACGTCCGTTACAAATGATCATTTCTTTTAAGCGTACAAAGTTTGTTAGATTAAATTACCGCGCGCACGGGCGGGCGGACGGACCGGCGCGTCGAGCCGAGCCAACGGTGGCGTGGAAATTCTCTCGTCGTTCAAAATAAATTAAGTCCCCGAGGTCTGAGCCAGCCAATTTAGTGAAGTAGAAAATTTAAAGTAAACACGAAACGCGCTGCCTGCGTCGCCTTATACCATAGCACACTGTCCCGCGTCCTTCATCCGGCCATCGCATACTTACCCTGCACAATCCAGCCCCCCCGCGAGATACCATACAAGCGTCCGGAAACGTCAACGAACAAGGGGAGAGAAATGATGGAATGAAAGAAAGAATAACGAAATAGTAGTATAACCTCATATCGGAACGCTTTCTTCGCAAAATTGCCGTAATTGGATGAAGCGCACAGCATCTCTATCTCGTTCTCTTTCTCTCTTGCTTGCTCTCTCTCTCTGATTCGTTGTATAGCAACGCTATAGATACATATATAAGACATCGAGCCCTATGGATGGAAACTTTTTACTCTCATTTTTTGTCTTCTATCTTTCTCCGTCGCCCTTTTCCCTTTCCTTTATACAGTACCTAGTGCTTTTGCTTTTTCTTTTCATATATATATATATATATATATATATATATATATACGTACAGGCGTACACATTTCTACACGCGCCTCTGTCTCAAAACATACAATTTTACCCCCCAGCACACCAACCACCGACCATACACTGTTGTTCTGTGTAGTCTTTTACACGTTGATAGTACGTAGTATACCAATGGGTTTGCCATTTATATACACACAGTACATACACACACGTATACCGAAGAGCATATCTCAGCCTCTTTTTTATCTGTCATAGGTGCTGGCGTTTTCTACTCTTCGCGCCATTATAAAATTTACTCGTTGCTGTATACGTCACTCGACGATTAATCTACCCCATACAAGACATCATTATACGTACACCATGTATTATCTCGCACAGCTAAACATGTATCGTAAAAATGCGTAAAATGTTGCCTATGCGACACCTATAAACAAACGTATTTTATACGTACTTCAGTCGTAAAAAAAAAAAAAACACACACACGTACAATTCACTGTGTTTTTTTCTTTCATTTCATTTCATAGCTATCTTTCTCGTTATCCCTCGACTACGAAGATATTATAAATATACGCAGAGCGCGCTTCTGTATACATAATATTCCAAAAACAACCAAGGGACGGATTTATGTACTCGATCGACCATTAATTACTACAACTCGCGACAGGCAGTACGAAGCGAGGAAAATTTACCGAATAAACTTTTTTTTTTTTTACTTTCCTACGAGTCGAAGAACGAAGCATATAAGCTGAAAAACCAGAAGCCATAATATATCTTTTCGAAACTACCGTCTCATCCGCTCGGCTCTATACGATTATATAGAAATTGAGTTATATTAAATATCTTAATACGTAAGCATATATATATATTTGAATATCACCATCTTCAACGGTCATATTCTATTAACAGTGAAAAAAATCCCTGGGTGGTCGTTTGACAAAAAAAAAAAAAAATTTTCAATAATTATAACCAACCAGCTTTTTTGGCCGTTAAACGTAAGTACATACAAATAAGATGTGCGTAGAAATACGTTTTTGTATAGTACATGCATATAATTCATCGCTCGAATAGTTCACATACGGCCAGTCATCATGTGTGTAGTGTACTGTACAAGAGTACGTTACGTACGAAAGTGCTAAACCTGCAGACAGTAGGGAGGCCAGGGGAACGAAAGATATCCCAAACCAGACCAATTTATGGCATTAAAATTTTTCAGCTGTGGCGCGCAGTCGGATATACGCGACACGTATGTACATTTTAATTTGTGAAATTGGCCGAATAAAAATTCATGTGCGACGGGTCTTCGCGTCACCGTCACCTTGCATAAATGAATTCGCTAACGAAATACATAAGACGATGGAAGTACCAGTAAAAAATGTTCGCGGTGCGATGTTGTAAGAATTTTTTTTTTTTTTTTTTTCCAGATCCAGCCATGCGTTATTACAGCCACGGCCACGCGTTTATACGGAATGCAAGTCGAAAATAAATACCATTCAGCGTCATTTTTGAAACTGTTCATCATAAAGTAAAGTAGTTAGCGGAATTGTCCATTCGTGGAAGAAAAATAAACGCTTTGAGGTTTTTTCATTGTTTAGTGGTAAGAGTGGCACAGGTACGTATTAGAGTGAATTGCTGGAACTTCCTCAAAAGGCAAATCTAGAACCCATTCTAAACGTACCTGCCAAATTTCAACTTCCTAACTCAATTAGGAGCGGAGTTATGCAAGCAACACGCTCAAAACATAAAAAAAAACGACCAAAACACTACATTTTACAGGTGGTGAGCGGGGCAATAGGTTTGATAAGTCGAAACTCCAAAAAGGCACATTTATGATTTTTGGATATGTTGTACAACTTTAGATTGCCTATCGATTGACTCAGAAAAGAACAATTTTTTACAATTTTTACCCCTCGGCACCAGCTCGCCGCAATTTGGGCATATTTGAATTTTGACCCTAGATCATGCCCAATTTAAAATATCAAATCCTGCACCAATAGAAGTTTATTTCCTAAATTTAATTGATTTTAGTCGGTGTTGAGCTGAGGAAATGATTTTTGGTTTCGGCAAAAAAAAAGGTGAAAGTTCTCATATCCCCCCTCCTAATTGAGCCAGGAAACTGATTTTTGGATATGTAAGACAACACTGAATTGCCAATCTATTGGCTGGAAAAGAACAATTTTTGCGATTTTAGCCTTTCAGCACACCCGCTCCCAAACTTGAGCACAACTGAATTTTGACACTGGGTCAACCCCAATCGAGAATATCAAATCCGCCGCCAGTCTGAGCCTAGGCAGTAGCGGGGTAAGGAGAACGATTTTCCCCTTGGTCTCAGAATTCATATTTTTCAAGGGACTGTATCAACACGGGTGGAAGATGACCTTCAAGTGTATTTGCGATTTTTCATCTCATCACTAAGGGGAGGAGAGTGATAAAAAATACTCTTCCGGGGAATTTTTACATTAATTTTTTTTCTCTGCGAATTTTTGACCGATGTCTTTCAAACTAGGTATAAAAGTAAAAGTGGGGGGGGGTGAAATTTTTTCAGATTTTTTGAACCTTCCGTATGACCTCGAAATGGGGTTTAAAAACTTTGAAGGAGCATGTAGGCTTCCTCTTCAAAGATGACAACTCAAAAAAAATTCTCAAGTTGTTGAGAATACTTCACACCACCCAGATTTTTTTCAAATTTTTGCGATTGATAGTTTCCTCTACAGCCCTCAAAAATAAGAATTATTTATTCGGTGATTTCATATTTAACGAACAAAAAAAAAGACTTTCGAGGGCTGCAAAAGGGATCAACACTCCAAAAAATTTGAAAAAATATGTGGGTGTAAAATATTCTTAACAGCTTGAGAAAATGTTTTCGAGTTTCGAACTCTTAAATGAGAGCCTAAAAGTCTTCTGAAAGTTTTCAAAGCCCTACTTCAAGGTCATACCGAAGGTTCGAAAAATCTGAAATACATAATTCTTATTTTCGAGGGCTGTAGAGAGAACTATCACTCCATTCTTAATAACTCGAGAATTTTTTTTGAGTTGCCATCTTTAAAGAGGAAGCCTACAAGCACCCTCAAAGTTTTCAAACCCATTTCAAGGTCATAAGTTTGAAAAAATCGATCAAAAATTTGCGAAGAAAAAAAAACGATGTAAAAATCCCTCCAAAAGTGCATCCCCCCCCCCCACGTGGCGAGATAAATATCAGAAATAAGCTGGAAAATATAGTCTCTTAAAAAACTTGAATTCTGAGACCCAAGGACAAATCGTCCTCCCTACCCATAGCCTTTGATCGGTTTTGATCCATATCAAGCTGAGCAAATAATTTTTAGTTTTGCGGGGAAAAAATAAAAATAAAATATTTGACACGACAAAAAACGATCGTAATGATTTTCTAGGACCCTAAACGGATTTCGGTGATATTCTTCCCTCATCCACTGCAGGTCGACAGACCGTAATAGTCTGGTTTTCACTGACAATACGACATAGAAAATCAGGCCAAAAAGACCAAAAAACACTTTTTCCAGGGCTGTGAGAGGGTTGAATAGGAATGAAAAATCAAAATCTCCAATATGCGGTCCAAGACCGCTTCTAAATGTACATCCCAAATTTCAATCCCCTGACTCAATTAGGAGGGAAAATATGCGGTGGGCAGCCTTTTTTTGAGTTCAAAAAGTGAAAAAACCCCAATATCTCCCCTCTTGATAGACCTAGGAGGCTGATTTTTGGACATGCAATGTAACTTTAACTCTGCATCGGCTGGTTTAAAAACAAACGAATTTTTGTTGTTTTAGTTCCTCTGCACCCCCTCCCACAAACTTGAGCATGACTGAATTTTGACCCAATATCATCTCCACTCAAAAATATTAAATCCATCGCTAAACTAAGCCTATTACCCAAATAAGACCGATCTTAAATAATTTTTAATTTCGGGAAAAAATACCTAAATAAATAAAAAGGAATAAATACATATCTGGAATGGCCAAAAATGATCTCAATGGTCTCCTAGAAGACTAGAACCCCCAGATTGGTTTGTTGACACTTTTCCTCCATCCGTTCATTGACAATATCACATAGGAAGTCCAGTTAAAAAAATATCTCATGCAGCAAGAAAAGATTAACCTGATCCTTGGGAAAACATCGAACTAAATTTTCGACGAAAATTATCCAATTAAATTCTCCATTTAAACTACACTACGAAAATTTTTCCACGCTTCATATAATTGTACCTAACAATATTCTTCAACAATTTATTGCACGTACCTAATGTGTGTATTATACGCAGGTTAAAATTTATTCGAATTTTGTAAACGTTTAAAAATCATTCTAAATGCGTTGATAATGGCTGCATACACTCGATCTTGTTAATACCCTGAATTATTGCTATTCGCCTAAAAATACTTGATTATACATTTATACTGTGTAAAAACTGGTAAACGGATCAAACACACACACGCAACAGTATACAAACATAATACTATAGACATGCATATTTATCCATAGACTGGTAAATTTTCTTATTCGCTTATATTTATGTATAATGTATAAACGGATGCTATTAAATGAAATACATGAAACAGCAGGTGTAGTTATTTTCACTTGTTTATACGATTAACAATGATGTACCACAGAATGACGAACCAATTTTGGTTATTTATTTGATAACGCTGATAAGTTTGAATACGTAATTTGATAAAGTAGAAAAAATTTATTCGTCGAATTTGTACAAAAAAAACTGCAAGCACGCAGATGCATCAAAACTGTAGCTAAAAATACCAACATTTTTCATATATTGCTTCGATGAGCACTACTGCAAATAAATACTCGTACAATGGAATTAATATGTAAAAAGTCTAGATTCTTATCATAATTCATAACGCATTTAATTAGAATTTAAATACGGAGGAAAAAATGTTGTTTAGGTATATTTTTTCAACTTTTGCGTAACACGGTAACTCCGAGGAATTTATGAAATACACGTACAGATCCTTGTATCATGATCCAATCACTATACGATAAGGTGCTACAACGAGGTTAATAATATACGTATTTGGAAATTTTCGTTTACGCAGTAGTTCTATGGTTTTAATCCGAAAGCAATAGGCATATGTAAGTATTGAATACATTTATGCGTATAGATTTGCCATCATATTGATTAGTCAATCGATTCGATCAAAATTCAAGACCACCTGGAAGTTTATCATCAATGCCTATAACTACTGAAAACCTGTTTTTCCTAATTTTTTTCTTCATCGAATGTATGACTTACATGAAACGTTAATCAACAGAAGTTTTCTTCCAAAAGTTTTAAATTTTGAATTCTATAGATGTAAAGAGAGACGATAGGTATCAGATTTATTGAAAAAACTGCGGTGACTTCTCGAAGTAACGAAAATATTCGAAATAATAATACGAATATGAGGGTTTCATCAATCTTATGATTACTACGACTTCTACTTAGGCCTACATTAATTGTTGGAAGCGATAATTTTCATCCAAACTAAACCGAAGTTCAAGACGACCCTCATAAAATAGCTAAAATCATTTCTTGAATTAAGAAACAGAACTTCGCTGACAAACTCCATTCAACTTCCTCTTAAAGTGTGCATGACATAGTAGTTGAAAACACTCTGTAAATTAAACAAAAATATCTTTGTACCACACCCAAATTTCCTAACAATCCTAAAAGGAGACCAACATGTATACAAACTGACTTTAAAAATAATAAATTTTTCGTAAAAATTTTTTAAATTTCAAAATACTTTAAAAAATATTTCATACAAGTTTTTTATACCTCCAACCTATCCCATAAATCATGACTGAATGAGAAGGAGGGAGGAGACGAACAGCAGAAAATTTCTTACAATGTTTTCTAACAAGAAAAAAATAATCAAAAATCTAAATATAAATTAAAACACTTTCTTTTGTGCAATAATCATAAGGGCTTCTCTCTCTTAACAACATCTAAAAATTCAAATCAATACGTATGAAAACAGGTTGAAAAGACTCGTATACCATGACCCTAAATTTTGTTTTTCTGTTCTATTGACCCGTTCGAAAAGTAGTTCCAGATGATTCAGAAAATACTAAAAATTGTTTCAGATGCAGTGGCCTTCCGAAGCGATGTGTTTGGGGGGGGGAGGGGAGCTTCAATTTACTAACCAATTTTTACAATTTTACCAACTTTCAAAATTTCCAAATGATTTCTTAAAATTTCATGAGTAGCCTAGGTACTAAATTTTCCCAAAACATTGCAAAAAATGCAAGTTCATAACTAAAAAAATTTATTCAGCACGCATAAAAGTACATTTTTTGTAAAAAACAAAAAAAAAAAAACATTTTCAACAATAATGATAATGATTTAAAAAAAAGGAACTAAAATTTTCGCATGCCTATTTATTCAAATTTTACGTCTATACTGGGCAATTTTTTGTAAATCTAGGGCTGCAGTCAAGTCATAATTATACCTCTTCACCATTAAACTATTCTGGAATTTTATTGTTTTTCCAATTCCAATCAGTGACAGTTTTGCATATTTTGCCACCAGAGGTAGAACATTTAAAACATTTTATGTCCCCATTTGAAAAAAATAAGGACATGTTGAGATTGAATCATTCCGCAAAAAGGTACGCTTCAGATTCATTTTTCAAAAAAAAATTCTAGAAAGGCCCAAGCCCAAAAGTTTCCTTCCTTGGGTGTGACTTTACTCTCCTGCAAACCATGTACCCACTGGTTTTGGTATAAACCTTCTCTCAATATCTAAATATTTTCATCTGCATTTTAACATGAGGCAAAAATGTACGACCCACTTCGGATTTAAATTTCCTTCAATGTTTTAGAAAATGCAATCGTATAGGTACAACCCGAACGAAGCGAGGATGAAAATTTTACACAATATTCGGTATAACGGGTCGAAAAATGATTGTAAACATAAGAAAATATTGGAATAAAAATTGCAAAACTTTCCAGCCCTAAAAAACGGTCATCACTGTGGGCCTAAATCCAGAAAGCTCCATGGTACATAGGGCCCATGCGTACATGAATCTCTCCTTCTTGACATTTTAATATTATCAAAACAAACTAGACACTCAATCTGATGAGAAATTATCTCGAAGATGGGAGAACTGAAACGTTCTCCAAAATATGCTTTTCATTAAAAATTATTCGAAGTACAAATCCCTTCCACACAGATTTCTATTATACCAATAACAACAATTTTGCAACTTTGGGAATCTCTGAACTAGTTCTGCAGTTTGATTGTAAAAACCAGAAGGTCATTTCGTGTTCGGCATCAATTGTGAAGAACACTTTTGTTTTCTAAATGGCAACGCACTGAGAGTAGGCTTCATAAATTAAAATTTGTACAATCCTGATTTTAAAGTGTCCTCAATAGGTAGATGGGTTATATTTTCCATCTCTTTTCAATCGTCTCATAAACAATCGATCTTATCAAAAGTCCAATACAATGAGAATATTTAGGCCTACGAGATGTAATATAAAATTTAAAAAAAAATCGTAATTTCAAAATTCAAGTAATCAAGACTTGACATACGCAAATTTCATACAACTTAAAAAAATTACTCACTAATCCTTTTTTCTCACTTCCCCTTTCCAATTGCAGTGAAACTCACCTCATGCACACGACGCCTATATAATACCTACGGTAAACTACACAATAACAACAAAATCTCCAGCTTCATATTTCGTATCGAGAATGAGAAAAAATTCCAGCGACGAAATTTAAAAATAGCAAAAAGGTTTAAATCGAACGACGGCAGGCGGCTCGTAAATATTGAAGTCACGATTTCATAAACGAATGGCCACACAAATCCTCCCGGTGTGATGCAAGTTCACATCCAGCTACCTATACGTAGAGTATATAGGTATACCTAAGCTACACGTAGCTCGCCAAATATACTGTAATACGTATAGATGTACCGAGAGCTATGGGAGAAAAACCAAGGCGAAAAAAAATTATACCCTTATATACCCCATGAGCTCAAAATACCCGTCATATATATCGAAATCTTCCAAGATTGTTTTTATGCTTCGGATTGTGCGATACGTGAAAAACCGACGTGCGACCGGCGCACACAGAAAGCGAAATCATTTTTCATTTTACGAGTTCGAAAAAGGTAAGAAAAAACGTAACTTGTTTTCTTATCGTGATATTACGTTCGAATACGAAGCGATTAAGGAATATCAGTTTTGAAAATTGTTCGCGGCCAATGCTTCACGCCCGCCCTTTCCTTCTATACCATATACGTACTTATAGACGAGAGCGTAATAGTACGTGACCAAAAAGTAATATTCAGTTTCGTATTATATATCGTAAAGGTGCATATATATATATCGTATACGCAGGTACACCAGTACCAACAATACTCATTTATACGTAGAGGTACAGATATCGCAAATCTCAAATAACTACAATTCTCGATATCACTATTGACATAGTTTTCATCCATTTCTTATCACAAATTAGTTTTCACAAAGCATGTGTATGCTATTCTATTTGAAATAGTTATATTAATATTTTTCCGTAAACATGAGTAAGTATAGGTAAAAGAACCGTCAAACAGAAGGATACCTACATTCAAGCTTGGTGAATTGGTCCTGTCCCTCAGATTTGGAAAATCATCATGGAACATTGTTATTTCCCCTACAAAAAAATATCGAAGCAAAGAGTCACCTCCATTCTACTTAACCTCCTCCGTTATAGTGAAAAAAAGCACATTATGTGGTTAAAAATCATCACAAAGTTGTGTTCATAATAAAAAATTGAAACGAACAACAATTTTCAGGAGAAGGTAATCAGCGAATTTGCGAGCAAAAATAAACATGAAAAAATTTCAAAGGTTATAATGCAAAAACAAAAATCAGCATTGAGGGTAAGAAGGGTTCAACGGGGCTAAAAAGTCAAAACTGCGAAAATGCACATCTAGGATCCTTACTGACAGTACATGCCTAATTTCAACTTACTAACCCAATTTGGAGGGGAGTTATGCGAGGAACAAACAAAAAATTGGAAAAATCTACCAAAAAACCATAAATTTAGGACTGTGAGGAGTGCAATGGGACTAAAAAGTCAAGACCGTCCAAAAAAACACATTCAAAGTCTCTACTGAATGTGCATACCTAATTTCAGCTTCCTAGCTCATTTTGTTGGGAAGATAGAGGAGTAACAGCCTATGTTTAGTGTAAAAAAGGAGAAAACCCCTCCTATCTCCCCTCCTAATTGACCTAGGAGGTTGATTTTTGGATATGTTATAAAACTTTGCACTCTCAATCGATTGACTTAAAAAGGAACAATTTTTGTGTTTTCGTCCTCTTAACACCCTTTCCCTCGAAATGGAGCAAAACTGAATTTTGACCAAAGGTCATCCTCACTCATATACATCAAATTCGCTGCCAAACTGAGCCGATTGACCGAATTGGAGCAATTTTGGTCAGTATCACGCCGAGTAAATGATTTTAATGCTCGGAAAAAAAATGTTAAAAAAATAAAAATTTGACATGGCCAAGAATGGTCTTAATGGTCTTTTAAGACCCCAAAGCGGATTTTGTTGGTATCCCCCTCCCCCGGCGGTGGTCGATGACTATAATAATCTGGTTTTCATTAACAATATGGCATAGAAAATCAAGCTAAGAACATATCAGAAAACCTTCGTACACAAATTTTCGATCACCTGCGTTTATTTATAAGTGTTTGCTGAATTTTTAAAAACATAAAGAACTGAAATCACAGGTAGGAAGAAAACGCTTCCAAGTAATCAATTACCTTCTGAATTCTTGAAATGAAGTAACCAACTTTCAATTTGTGTTCAGCATGTTAAATTATCCCATCTACGTACTTTTATACGATAATTTTATGTGAATTTTAAATTTACGACTTTTTGTTAGGTTTTTTTCCGGAGTTGTAACCTGTTTGCAGTTAAAAAAATCATATTCTCAAAAATTTTAGTAAAATGACCGCGAAAGTGTTCAGGTAGATGTCACTAGTCTCGCGGAACACAAATTTGAGGTTATTGTTTTTAATTTGAGGAATTCTTGAGATAATTAAGTTTAGGCACCTTCCTTGTATCTGCTAATTTCAGTTTTTTATGTTTTCAATACCCATAAATAAACGTACGCAATCAAAAAACCCAGATGTGAGAAGTTTTTTGATATGTTCTTTTTATTTATGACAGTTTACTTCAATTTTATGTTGATATTAATGAAAAAATCTATGCTTTTTGACCTTGATTTTCACGAATTGAGAAAATTTTCGAATTGTTCTCTCATGAAATAAATAAAGGAGCGTTCTAGGATGCTTTTTCTTGAACTGTGGTAATGGTACAGGTAGATATTGGAATGGATAGCTGAAACCCCCAAAAGGCACATCTAAGACTTATACTACATCTTATACCAAATTTCTACTCCCCTAGATGAAGTTGGAGGGGAGTTATGCGTGGAACAAATTCGGAACATGAGAAAAGCCGGCCAAAAACTAATTTTTGGGGCTGTAAAGGGATGCAATGAGACTGAAAAGTATAAACTTCCAAAAAGCACATCTAGGACCTGTACTAGATCTACATACCAAATTTCAATCTTGCGACTCAATTAGAAGTGGAGTTATGCAAGGAGCAAACTCAAATCATTAAAAAAACAACCACAAAAGCACATTTCAGAGCTGTGAGGGAGCGCATTGAGTCTGAAAAGTCGAAACCGTCAAAAGACATACCTATCGCTCCTACTACGTCTACACACCAAATTTCAACTTTCTAGTTTAATTTAGGCAGGAGATACGTAAGGAACAACCGTTTTTGAAGATCAAACAGGAGGCAACCTCCTCATATCTCTTCTCCTAATCGATCTAGGAAGTTGATTTTTGTATACCTGATACAGCTGGCATAAAAACGAACAATTTGTGAGATTTTTGCCTCTCAGCACTCTCTTCCCCAAAGTTGGGCATAACCGAATTTTGGCTCAAGGTCATCTCCATACAAAAATATCAAATCCTTCTCCAATCCAAGCCTAAAGACCATATTTGACCGATTTTGGTCAGTATTGAATCGAGCAAATGATTTTCAGTTTTTGGGGGAAAAATAAAAATAAATAATAGCTAGCATCGCCAAAAATGATCTTAATAATCGTCTATAAACCCAAATCGCTGATTTTGATTGAAAATATGCCATAGGAAAGTCCGGCTAAAAAAAGTATTTTGGTAATAAGTACTTTTTATGACACATACATTGAAAAAAAAAATCATGGAAATTATCTCTTCTCATTTTCACGTAATGAGGGCTCAAAATTTTCTTTTGTTCATTTCGCTATCTCTTTGTTGAAAAATTTTTAAAGCATTCTGCTCCTAGCGTAATACTCCTTTCTAACGATTTTTTCAAGTGAAATATTCGCTTTTTCATCATACCTGCTGAAAAGTATGGGATGGGGGTTATTTTTGCACTCGACATTTTTTTGTTCCCTTCCCTCCCCCTCCACAATGCTCCATGATGATTTTTGAAATCTGAGGACAGCACTAATCCACCCAGCTTAACTTCGGGTACCCTTTACAAATTAATTATCATAATATATACCTATTCCAGCATATTTATCATCTTCAGACGAACTTTACTCGTAGAAAATACAAGCCTGACGGATCAACTGTTACAAAAAAAATTCTGGCCCAGCAGTCAATCCCTGCAGAGTGTATAATTATAATAAACTCACATAACACATACGTATTGCCTAGACACACCGGCTCATCGACGAAGTGATCATCAGTAGTGGCAAACATAAAAATTTCACGTAATTAGAAATGGTAATTATGCATCGTAAATTTTTTAAATACTTTCGTAGCGTAGTTAACGTTGAGGACTGAATTTGGCGCATTTAAAATTTGTCAAATAATTAATAGCCTTAATTAATAATAGCAGTACAAAAAAATTTACACCTTAGAACGACAACAAAGTGCGACATCGGCGGTATGCTTTTGATGCAAATTACCGTCTAACCTTATACCTGTGTAGCCTATATGCATATTTTAGCGACATTAAACCATCGCATCGTCTGGAAGGCAAAACACATGCGTGTAAAAAGGAAAAAAATCGCAACTGATTATTGTAATTAATACATTTTTGCATAATTTTGTGCATCGATTCGCGAGTCACAACACCAATGATCAAACTATTGCGTTTATACAAACTGCGATCTAATCGATACAGGATACATTCTACAAAACAGGTACAATTTAACGTAAAGTAAGCTACACCATTACACAACTCCACCGAAAATGAAAACAGTTACATCTTAGTTATGAATGAGAGAGAGAAAAAAAAGCCCAACGAGCAGTGTTTTTTGATAATTGATGCACATAAAAACACATTATGCATTCAGACTTACGCGTTTATACTGTGGATGAAAAAAAATTCGCACCTTTTTTTTTAATATGTAGCACGATAGGTGCAATATTAAAAGTATATAAACTAAATATTCGAAATAACATGAACAAACTTCCACGTTTACGCAAACGATCAACTCGAAAACTGATGATTTTTTACCCCATAACATACAACAAAGATACTCTATTTTTTTTTTTTTTTTTTTTTTAAATTCATCTCAAGGTCTGCTCATGTCCACAGGTTAACGTACTCAGGTGAAAGAATAAAAATACCTTTGATTCTGCACACTCGTATACATACTAAAAGAGCCTCTAACCCTTTGCTATACCAACAAACAAAAAAAATATATACCTATGCCTACCTATACAAATGATTCTCGGCGTATAATTCACTATGCATCGAACTCTCGTTTTCTGTATAAAATATGTTGATACGTTCGTCTATTGTTATCATTTAACGATAAAAAAAAGTACACGATGTTTTATGGGGGTCTTTTCTTTTTTTCGCTTAATTTCAACGTGTGCTTTTATACGTACCAAAGAGTTGAAAGCGAACGTTTAAGGAAGTTTTCTTCCACACTCAAAAGAAACCTTGTCTATTGTTCGAACGCTATAAAATCTATTGTCGTAAGAACCTGTCTTAGACACGTAACATTATTTGAATAATTCTAAAACATCGAATCTACAAGTCACGTTTCGCCTTCATTTGTATTATAGTTCAATATAGTTTGATTTCAGGCTATACAAAGTAATGTATTCGTTAAATGATTAGAAAATATCATGTACTTATGTATTTCATGAACCCCCTATGCATATGTGTGGCTTATGTTTTCATTAGAAAAGTTTCAATCTTCTATATAAATTAGAGTACAACTTGAAGGTGTTTCCAAGTACGAGGAAAAATAACTTGAAATCACTCAGATAAAAATTTATCAAAATACAAATTCTAATATTTCACTTAACTAAACTGATTGGAATACAATGGAAATCATTTTAAATTGCTGGAGCGAATAAAAAAAAACAAGTTGCACCATATGCTTACGAAAATTACAAATCTCTAAAAGAAAGTAAAAAAGTTCTGATAGCGATGCACATCAAAGAATGAGTTTGTATCTAAAATTAAAAAAAAAAAAACTTCTGCAGCATAATGATACCTGTTCTAGAAAGGGGATGAACTAATTGACTTTATAGTTAGAAAAATGAGATGAATATAGACCGAGCACAGGAAGGGCGAAAATTCTGTAAAATTTTAAATAAGAGGAGGAAAATAAAAATTTCAGTTTTTTTTTATAATTTCACTGATTTTTAACTAGTAAAATATTTTCCAAAAAACGTTTAAAATTAAAAAAAAAAAAAATAACAAAAAAATAAACAAGGTCGGTCACCAAATACGTATCAATCTACCAACTTTTATTTATTTTCGTAAAAATCTACGTATCAGAACAACTCTAAATGTAAAATTATTACACACACGTAGTACTCGTGCATTTTTTTTTTTTTTTAAAATCGCCATATAATTCTTTTTCACCAAAACATCGGGAATACATACCTACCTATACCTATTACTTCCATATCGTGTTTTCGATATCTCTTCAGCCATATTTATTATTTTCAAAGCAGTTCTCACACATGAACCTGCTCCGATGTGACGTTCATTTTTATTCAAAAAGGATCCAGCTAATATATACTTAACATAATCTGATAATAAATAAAAACCTTATTTTCTATGGATAGATTCGACATCCATTTTAAATATCATGAATGGAATTCTAAGAATACATTTAACAGGTAGCGGATAATCTCAAAGAAATTCAAACACCATCAAAATATTTCTCCGCTATCTACACCATGGGGCGACTAAAAACCAACATGAGCTTCTAAATGTACAATTGCACATTCATTTTTTTAAACCCTTATTTTTTTGACAGCAAGCGGAAGAAGATAATACATTTTTCAAAGTTAAAATTCTTAGGTAAAGTAACGAGTAACATTGAGTATTTTTCCGAAAAAGTATGAAAAATGGGAATGGGGAGTGAAAAGAAAACACACAAATTTCAAATTCAAATCAAAATATTTAAGGTGAGTTGAAATGAAAATCCAGCCTACATTGTGCTTCCTGCAGATTGAAAAGGGGTGTAGTAATTAGTCCTTAAAGCAGAGTATAATTTTTAAAAAAATGATAAGTTTTCTGCAATTTATACCCCATAAAAATGGCACAGGTTCTTGATCATAAAACAAAAAATGCATCATGTTTTTTAAGTTTCGGCATGTTTCTAAAGTCCAATATCAGTTCGATCTGAGATCCACTTTTCTACCTCTACCAGGTGGTTGAAAAAATAGTAGATTATAAAAAAAAAAAAAAAAAAACAACTTATTTTCTCAAATGGATACGAAGTAAAAATTTTGTTTTTTAGCACAGAAAAGTTAGGTTGGACGAAAACAGTTTGATGATGTACTGTTATCTCTTTAATTGATAGAAGTTGAAATTTAATGTCCTTTCTCATCGAAAAATTTCCGAATTCAATGGCTTGAATTGGTAATTAAACTGGCCATAATTTTAGGAAAAACTATCGAACTATTTCGACTAAAATTTGCATTTTTTTGAAGCTAAAATGAAATTTCCGAGCAAATTGAGGTAGAGAAAGAAAATTGAAAAATCCAAATTTTTGTAATTTTCAGTTTTTTAATCGCCTGGTAAAAAGTTGAAAGGGTTCTTGGATCGAGCAATTATTGGTTTTGGAAAATGTGAAAACTCAAATCGCATTTTTTTAGCACGGTAACGGATACACCGTTTTCGAAGGATATGAATGATAAAAAATCAAGTGTTTTAGAAAATGATGAAATGATGTAGCGATCTAGCGGCACAAAATTACGTAAGTTTGGTTTTTAGCACAAGTTAACAAGCAACAATATCCGATTGTCCAGTGACGCACCCAAGAGGGGCTGAGCTATGGCCTTCTCCACTTAAGGTGTGAAAAAATTGAATTTTTTTCCTATTTATGCTAAATTTAATATCCAAATAGTTAAAAATCTAAACTCTAAGAAATACACTTTTTGAAGCTTGAAAACGCCATTTTTCAAAATTTTGCCCTCGCTAAACTCCCAACTTCCAAGTTTAGCTTCCCCTAAGTATGCATATGCAATTATCCATCGGTTAAATCAAAATTTGAAGTGCGTATTTTTTCCAAAAATTTATGATTATTAATAATTTACTTGGTGGAAAAAGAGAAAATGGTAGGTGGGATTATGCTCCCTCAGTTTTGGATTTTTTTAGTTTCTTAAAAAATATTTCAAAATTTCTATAATTTTTGAAAAAAAAAATGGAAAATTCCAAAAAATTTTGTACTATAAAATACGTTTTAAAAAACATTTCTTCGAAATTTGCCCTCCCTCCTCTCGTTGAAAAATTGATGGTTGCATCACTGCTCGTAATAATTACTATCGGATCTATTTTTTATTATTTTTTTTTTTCAAGAACAGTATAATGAACATTCTGCACACTTTATTTTTTCATGCACGTTAATTTTTTCGAAAAAATTCTCATTCATAACTTTCCGTAACATAACGAGGCAAAAAAACTGATAAATATCGAAGAAGCACGTCGTGACCTGTATGGAAACTTTTTTTTACACCGTATAAGTTAAAAAAAAATTGCGAACTTCTCTTGTTCTACGACTTATCTTATTTATCAACGTTTCAACATGCATGTTAGGAATATAAATAGGTAGCTAAGTATAATTGTAGTTTACGCAGCTGACGATGGCGATATAAGGGAATAGGTCATACGTAAATCAGTTTGAAAATAATACGTAGACTGTAAATTTAGATTTATTGCATGTGAAATACCTATAAGGTGAAAAAATAGCAAAAACTGTTAACGAACAAACAACACCCTACGTAACACTATAACATGGATAAATATAACTTCAATGCAGTTCAATCTTTCATTAATTTTTTTTTTACTCACACACATACATAGATAGACCAAAGTATAGAATTATTCAAGCATGAAAAATAAATCAAAAAAATTTCGAAATTGCTCTCAAACTCAGAGGCTGAAAATATTAAGATCAAAAAAACCAAAGGAGACTCAAGTCAACAATTAAATAATGAGACTTTCGACAACCATTCGCAAAATGACAATAAACTTCCCTTCGATTCTTCAAATTCTTCAGTGGAGTAAAATTTTCCAAAAATTTGCCCTCGAGAAGATACTAACTCAAAATTAATTGGTAAGATTTTCAAATAATAGAAGCCTAGGTAAAATATATTGTAAAATTCTAAAGAAACGAGCAACCCACATGCAAGCATTCCTTCTCAATATCGTCGCCGTTACAAAACCCGGCCCAACAAGGTCGCCTTGGCTCGTGTTTTTCTCATCGTCTTCGGTCGATACAAAGTCGAATACACCGGCAATGTATTTTCGACTTGACTATCTAAATTCGGTGGGGGAGAATATTTATGATAAATCTTCCAGGTAAGTTTCACAGATGGCGTTACCAGTACGATAAATTCAGTCGTATTCCCACTCTATACTAGCATTGAACCTCCATATCATGTAGTATGTTGCTTGGTACAAACTCTATACTCGTTGTATTCTTTCGCTATAAATTCAAAGGGGCAAAATACACAAAATTCCCTTTTGCCGGGAAAACAAGATTAATGCATTTGATATTTACACGTTTCGTTAAACAGAGTTCGCTACTGGTTTGCGTGTTTTTTGGTCATTTTCAGGCGGAGGTTTTTTGATCTATGATCTTTTTTCGTTTATTTTTTTTCCTTTCCACATGACGACATATTTGCGCTAACATACGACCTGAATTTTAATAAAATAATGTACGCTCGGAGTAAAAGTGTAGTTTATTTTCAACAGTCGTTTTTTCGTCTCCATTTCTATAGGGTTCAAATAAGGGTAACAATTATCGGTAAACTTGGGTATTTTCATTTCATTAAGTCAGGATACGACTATATTAAAAAAAAAAAAAAATTCAAACTTATCATAAATGCAATCTAACTTGATACTCAAGTCACAGGGGTTGACTTATCTCGAAAAATTCTTAAGATCCCATTTTCCATAAAATAAATTATTGATACCTACATGAATTTTTTTTAAAACTGCCAAGGAAGTAGATAATAGGGCGAAAACGTACAATTTCAAAATAAATATTAAAACTATAATTTTCTTCAGTCTATGAGACACTTTGAGAGTTTATAGCAATTTTTGTTCTCCATTCATTTTCATGCAATATTATTAGTATGTACCTTAAAAAGAAAAAGCTAACCCAAATAATTTCAAATTTAGGGTAGATGAAGTAAAACTGAAATGCTTACAAATTTTTCTAAATTTTTTCAAAAACAGTTGTAATTAGAAAAAATTATAAAAACCAAATTCTAACACTTGTATGAAATTTTATAAAGGCTAACATTAAAAGTTTTCAAGGGATTTTCAGACAGTAGAGAAAGAAACGAGTATTCGTGATTTTTCATCTTGTTAGGGGAGGGGGGAGGGAATAAAAAAATGAACTATTTTCTCGAATTTTTTGGACCTAGAATAAGAGACCTTGAGATGAACTTTGTAAAAAATGGGTAGGGGGGAGGGTGACTTGCAGACTCTGTTCAGAGATGACAATTCTAAAACTTTACATTTTTCAGGATTTTCATAACTTTTTTGGTTGGTGGCCCCCTCAATAGCTTCCAAGCCATTTCTTTTCTTTCTACGAACGTAATGATACGCTGTGTAGAATAAATTTGAGAAATTACATGGTCATTTGGTAGTGAGCTGAGGCTCAACAATCACACTCGCTCTTTCTAGTATGTCCTTTTTTCAATTTCTAGGCATAGTTTTTCAGTAAGTGTCTAATAGGGATTGGTAAAAATTTAGGATCTCTAACTTGATCCTTACCTCGCCATATTTTGGTTTAAAATTTTAAAATTTACATTAAAAATAACATTTTATAGTAGACTACATGAGACCAAAAAAAGTTTTCGCGATTTTTCTGCTTTTCAGGGGTGCTAAAATCCTGTTTAAAATGGAAAAAATTATTTATTAAAAATTTTTTCAAGATAATGAGGTAAAAATACAAAATCTTATTCCTGATGTCATGATAATTATGTGAAAGTATTTTTTTTTTTGCTGTTTTACTCAAAAAAGATTCAAAACATTCGATTTTTTTTATTTCAAGCATAATTTTGGAACCCCTGAAATAAAAAAAAAACACGAAAACTTTTTTTAGTTTCATGTGGTCTGCTATGACAAGTTAATACCAAAACATCAAAAATAGGATTTTTTTTATTTTTCATATAAATTTTTCAACTTTAAACCAAAAAGAGGTGAGGTAAGGGTCAAGTCGAAGACTTCAAATTTTCACCGTGTTTATTTTACATTATTTTTCAAATATTTTTCACTATCCCCTCCTTCCTACGTTCGAATAAAAAACCTAAAATTGAAACGCCTCAGTCTCTAACAAATTTTGAAAAAAAAAATCGCTGATTTTTCACAAATTTTTTTTCACTAGGTAGGTTTTAAATTTTTGTTACTGCCTTCTAATAATTAAAAACACTCGCGTAAGCCCCCCCCTCCCCAAAACTTGAGCAATTATTACTAATTGAAATTTTTTCTTCGATTTCAGTACATCTATCGAGGAAAATGTGGGATGCTAGAATATTTATGAGAAACAATTCGGTGAAATATGAAGAACAAAGGGTTGAAAATGGGCAATAAAGCCCACCACTGATGCCCATTTTTCAGCTCTAGAGGTCGAATTCTACACTCTTCTCATGTCAAATAATAAGTGTAATCGGAAAAAAATGGTGTCTGGACGAAGTTTCGGCGAAAATTTCTAAATTTTTTTTTTTTACTAGAAACCAACTTTTCAAACTAATTTCACTACTTTCTACGATTTCACTTTTTTCAATATCTATTAGATACTCCGTTCACTTAATTTCTCTTGGATCCTTGAAAAAACTACGTGTCTTGAAACTATCTCACCACTTGAGTAGCGTTTTCTTTCCAAAGTCAAAGCCCTTGCTTAGACCAAATGATTTTTATAACATACATTTCTTATAAGCTACACACCATCTCTGACGAGGGAACGGTCAAAACAGTCCATCCATCATCGATCTGCACAAATGGTTGCCCATCATATAGTATTCCAGGCGCCTGCATAAGCATCATATTTTTTTGCGTGGCATGGGGTTAGTTTTCGCACAGCAATGTTGCCAACATTTAAAAAATAGTAACACAGAAACTTTATGATTTTATATTTTAAAAAAATAATAAGGACCCGGTAGGAAGAGAGACTGAAGGAATGAGTAAAAATAATCATATGAACCAACTGCCTAACTCAAGATTTGAAGGGATAGCAATTTTAAAAAATCAAAAATTCGTAGAAATATTTTATGTGATTAAAGATTCTGGCGCAACTCTCCAAGGCGAGCAAAAACAGTCATTCAGAAAAATTGCGCAACTTAAAAATTGAAAGTGCTGTATGCAAAAAAGTTTCACAAGACCTAACTGATGGATTTTATTCCGTTCTTTCCAAATAAAAATTGATATATTTCATTTTTGTTATTAATAACACCGAATAGGAGGGATAATGTGATCCACATTCTATGCAGTCCCTTCAATTGTAAAGATAGGCAGTTTTTGTAAAGAACTATTTTTGTTTAGGTTGAAGGGTTGTGTAAGAATCTTTATTCACAAAAAATATTTCTACAAATTTTTGATTTTTTTGAATCACTGCCCCTTCAAATATCGGGTTAAGCAACTTGTTCATACGGCCATTTTTACTCATTACATCGATCTCCATCCACCCTCTATACGTACATTAATTTTTTTTTTAATATAAAATAATAAAATTACAATTGTTACACGAAAACTAGCCCCATGTCGTGCTAAAATAAATATGGCGCGTATGTAGGCACTTGAATTACTACACGATGGGCAACCATTTGCCATTTGTGCAGATTTGCGATGGACACTTCTAACCTTTCCTTCACGAGTACCGTAATACATAAAGGACAGCAATCAACCAGCTTTTCTTCTCATTAGAGAAAACAGAGTAAATTTGATTAGTTATCTATACCATTTTCTCGGTTTTTTTACAATATTCCCCTTCCCTTTCCTTATTAAAATTCAATTTTTTCTACGCCAACTCGCTAATCAAAATTACGATGCGGAGGGAGACGAATTTTTCCAAAACGATCGCCTCAACCAACCACGAACACACTTACACAACAGCCCAGTAAATCACAAAGCCATAAACGAGTTACAGTTTTAAACACCCTTCAAAAAGTCATTCATCTTGGCATAACATTTCCATTGATAGCACTTTATGTGTACGTACATCAAACGACCCTTTCTGGCGCGCTTACACTTGCCATTGATGCCCTACATAGACAATATTCAACGGTGCAAGACCAGTTCAACGGTCATATAGGCTGAGGTACGTAAAACCAGCATTCATGGCCACGTCAAAATATTTTTACTTAATATACTCGTATCTATCGATTGCATGGAAATTGCGTGTATAGGTTGGTAATAATCTCGTGAAGAAATCTGCTCGAGAAGAATTCTACCACAGATTAGCCTTATGACATGTTTATTGTACGTGCACATGAAAATTGTTTAGATTGGTGTATAATAATGTATTCTAGTTTCCAAACAACACTGTGGACTTCGAAAAGAAAGAAAGAAAAAAAAAACTGGTTAGACGCGAGTAACATTATGACCTTTGAATATGGAAAAGCTTTAATGCGTTAAATTAGATAACGCTCTGTCAAATAAATTCGCCTCCGACTTCGGCGTAAATTAAAAACAACTTTAATGTTGTAAATTACCGAAGAAAACTCGCAGCATTATGCATTGCTCATAACATATAACTATACATACACAAGTACACAAACCGAGACATTTTTTCCCAGATTCGTCGTTTTTTTGTCGTTTATTAATTTTTTTTTTTTTTTTCTTAATCATTCCTGGATTCTCTATAATGCATAATACATAAGTATACAGAAAATATGAACTAACGTTTTAAAAATTTCTACCCCATTGGCTCCAACTAACTATACTGTTATAATAACGACTAAATATCCTGGTTTAGTAATATCACTTATGGACATCTACTATAACACGTAGAAGAGATTAACTTCTGATACAAATAATAAAGACATTTCACAACTCTCGCAAGAACCAACTGGTCCGATAAATTAGCACTTTAAGCGACTTAATCGTAGAACGTTGTTACAAGCCTAAAATCCTCCACAGCCCTCAGTGTTGCGGTAATGTTCCGAGTACACGTTCAATTTTAACTCAATTTCCTTAATTATTCTCTCGGAATGATTTAATTTCGCTGTGGTGGCTGTCGTTATATTGTGGTCACGCTAAAATTCGCCGCCTAAAGAAATATATAGAGCTAAGACATGAAATACTACAGTTATTTCGTGAATAGAAGATACTCTCGTAAACATCAATTACCTACGCCATTTTTTTCACCCTTTTTTTTATTATTTTTTGGCGGCAGGCGATACGAATGCGCAGGAGGTCTTCGTTAATAGCATGGTATACCATGTACATATTATATAACCCCCACAGGCACATACGCATACATATATGTGCATCCTCGATGCATAAAAATATAGTTAATGTAGCACCTAAGTGACGTTCAATTGCAAAAAATTGAAAAAAAAACATCACGACAGGTTTAAAAAAAAAACAAAATTCCACGCGTGGTGGTACTTACCGAACTGAATCGCACGTATTTAACAACTTCACGGCCTGCAACAGAAAAAAAAAACAAAATCAAACGATCAATTAGCAACCGAGATAAAGCATTATCGATAAAGCTATACCAATTATCGGATAAGTACATAATATATTTCGTGCACTCGTTAGGATATATAATTTTTCAATCTAATATAGCTCATTTTTCTCGCCTCAAACTGTCAAATTTATACATGCTTAATGACTGATTAAATATGTAACTATCTGTGAAAAAGATAGCCGGCTACATTTAGGTAAAAGTTTTGAACCCAATTACATTGACAAGCGTACAAAGTGATTCGCTGTTAATCGTTACTCATGTCTCATACATCAGCTGTTTGTACCATATTGATCATAATCTGTTCATGTTTTTACAACATCGAAGTTTAAGACTATAGGGCTATAACCTCGTTCAATCGGATCATGTTATTGATTGTTAATCATCAAGAATATACTTTCATTATTTCGGTTCAAATTATAATGTACTCTATATAAAGCTGGAGAAACTTTTGAAAACAAACCGCCAAAAAATTCAGAGCCTATTGAATTTTCTCTTTAGTACAAAATTACGACCCTAGTATAGTATAACCTTTGACTGAAAATCATCTAGCCTTTGTTGTCGTAAATTGTTTTGAAAAAAAAAATAACTATAATCCACAACTCCCATGCAAAGTGCATAAAGGCACAGTCTTCTTTAGACGAAGAAAAAACAATTATATAACGCTTTTTGTCTATCTGTAATACTAAATGAATGCTAAAAATTGAAATTGAACGAGGAGTATTTCCAAGAAAGAACTCCTCAATTATATTAAAGTTTTGGGCAAAACATATCTATTAAAATTTTTCCTTAATTTTTTGAACCTAACTTAATATTCTATTGATACATTGGCCCAGTAAAAACATACGTCATAATTACGTTCCAAGCCAAGAACTAGGCAGTTTTTATTTATAATAAAGATATCATTATTTGTTTTTCATTATTGATTAATTAAAGTTCATGTTGCAGTTTCAACTATTAATTCTGTTATTCTTTCATCTTTAATATTAAAAATTGGTAGTTATATATTAATTCGTATATTAATTAATTTAGATTTTTATTGGTTGAGCCTCATGTGTGAAAATAACTGACCACTAAGAAACCTTATTCACAAGGTGGACAATTTTGATAAATTTTTAGATCAATTTATTTATAAATAAAAGCTGAAAAATCTCATAACCAAACTTTATACTCGTATAACTATACCGCAGAAACATAGTATAAAATTACTTAATACGTTTACCAACTTGACCCGACATTTCCGCAATGTTCTCAGTACCCAAGTCTCAAAAAGAAGTACCTAACCTACACACTTATCAACACGTTTCATAATTTATGCATTAAGTACGATTTATAGCAGGAATAAAAAAGATTAATTACTTCGCATAAAGTTCAGTGTCATTGTCACATCGTAGAACAAAATTTTATACTTTACAACGGATTATTTTTTTGATAAAACTGAATGGAAAAAAAATAATATCTAATCAATAAAGCCTTATTATAGGAATTTATACGTATGTTGTTGGCTCAAATATAAGGTAATTTGCCAATAATTGATAACTTACCAGTGGTTGATAATCTAGTCTTTGGAGCTGATTTGTAAGACAATCATTAGGTCGATCAAAAATATCAATGGCATTTTGAATAGCCCATTAAATTTAGAGTAGAACACCGGCATTGTTGAGGACAGCCATAAATTTATAATTTTTTCATATTCACTTTACTAAGCAGAAGCTCAAAATGTCCGCGCTTTGGTAAAAACCTAAACATTTTTGTTGAACGTTCGAATTTGAAATTTATTTTTTCCAAAATTTTAGCAAAATAGGTACTGTAATGTTTTCTATGCTAAAATGATGGACACATATGAGAAAATTTACAAAAAAATTTTCACATGTCTGGATTTGGCTGCAGGGGAGGAAAAGGAGTTATCAACTACTGGCAATAATATGATAAAAAATTTTTTTACATCAATTAAGTGAATTCCATATACATTTCTTACTCAAAAACTTTTATTTCGTTTCAATCGAGTGGTTTTTTTCCTTGGTTTGTTGGAAGAACGCAATAGGGTTCATTAAAGCCAACTGCAATGAGTGTTAAATGACCAAATCAAGTAGAAGATTTACTCACATTTACTTTCATTAAAAAAAAAAAAAAGAATACTATTAAGAATTCCCGCCCCCTCCCATAGAACACTACTCTAAATGAATGAATCAGGCAGACTCGAACTGAAGAGAAGTAGCCCCTCTACCCGTCAACCAATCGCCATTGGTAAAGGTCCCTTAGAATTTTCAAATTATTGTTTTTTTTTTGGTACACATAAGATTTTAACTTTGGTCTAAGAACAGAAGTTCCAAGTGAGATATCTCATTCAAGCCCCGACACTTGCTGATCGCAAATGTATACCAAGAAAATTTTTTCAACATCCGTAACTAAGACTGGGAGAAATTTCTTCGATTAGGGGAATTTTCGGTATTTTAAATAATTTTTTTTCAACAGTTCAGTCTTCGATCTGTGAAGAAAAAAGATGTGTATAAGAATATTAAAAAAATGGCGTATTTATGAACACAAAATTCCCCTTAAGTCTTAACAGTCCAGGGGCCTAAAATTCTTAAAAAATGTGTAAATTGACCAAATTTTTCCAAAAATACATTCAAAAAAAAGTTTTTTCTAATAACTTTGGTGCTCGCATCGTTCAGGCATCCACAATTTTACCATTACAACTATTATTGTTTAAGAAGGGAAAAAACTCGATATAATATGAGTGGGGATAACCTTGGGTCAAAATTCAGTCATGTTCAAATTTGAGATGGAAGGGAGGGGATATGAGGGGTTTACAAAGGGAAAATATGGCAAAATTGTTTGTTTTCAAACCGATGGATAGAAAATCAAGTTTTCAAAAATGTAAATAAAAAGCATTCTCTTGCGTTAATTAGGAAGGGAGATATACGGGTTTCCCTCTTTTTCGACCTTGAAAAAAGACGGTTCCACACATCCCCCTTCCCCTTCAATTAAGATTAGATGCTGAAATTTGAAATGTACATTTAAAAGAGGTTCCTGATGAGCCTTTCTAAGAGGTTTCGACTTTTCAGCTTCATTGTACTCTCTCTTTCACAACCTTTTTAGAGTGATTTTTTAGATACCTTTAATTAAACATAACTGACATTTTTTATAGCCCCTCTCTCCCTTCCTGGAAAAGTCCATGTTGCGTTCTTGAACCTTGTTCGTCATTTTTATAGCAAAGTTTTAAATTTCATGTGCCTACAAAATGGATGAAAAATCATGTGCTGAGGAGGAAAGGTGGGAATGTTTTGAAATGAAAGCAAGAGCCCTCAAAGCTGCTATCTATCAGTCTTTGGTCTCTCATATTCGTAATTCGGGCCTGAAAAAAGTAAATTAAAATGAACGTTGACTTTGGTAAAAATTAGTTTACGATTTCCAACACCAAACAAAGCTACTCTTATGTAATTATAATATCTCAATTTGTTTACGAATTCCCCCTTCTCTCTGGTTTCAATCGGACCTTTGGCTTTTTTACCCAAGTTAGCTATTCTTTGAGAAACAAGCCGTTATGTCAACTCGGAAAAAAATAGCTTTGTAGAAAATTCAAAATAAAAAAATTTCCAAATTGAAGATGAAAAAATAGCGCTATTTTAAACAGTTTATCGTTTTGAAATTCACACATAAAATTAAGGGGGGAAGGTTGGAGGGGGAAGGGAAAGTTAAAATATGGATGGTCTCATATCTCTCATTTTTAAAAATTTGAACCTAGAATCAGGCATAACAAATTTTTAACAAAAGTATTATACCAATCATTGCCTTCTTATTTGATAGAAATCAAATCAGGCTCCTAGCCAGAAGGGTACTAGGCGATGATAGCATCTTATAGAGCCGAGCTGGACACCCCTCGGAAAAATTTCATCAATATAAGCTAATTTTTACTGCTTAGTACTTTGCCCGGTAGAATGTTTCATAAGCTATATTCAAGTGCTTCTATAAACCTGGTAACACTGATTTTTATTTTAAAGAGCGATTATCAGGGTAGTCCCAAAAAGAAGGCAGTAGAGGTAGAGATCACCAGGAGTGGATATGAATCAATTTAGGGGTCGAAAATATTTTTCTTTTGCTAAAGCGCTGATCCAACTGATATTGAGGAAAGATGCTCGTTCTTTTTTGAGTCTATTTGCCCCTGAAGGGAACAATGTCGCCAAAAAATTTATATCCAGCACTCTCTGGCATTCAGTCAGCATCTCCTACTTATTAAGGTTGGCTACGGGTCTGAATCAAAATCACATGGAAAAAGCAAATCGAAAAGATGATACGTACACATTTTTCACCCTTGTATGCATCTTCACGCCAGGCCACTTATCCTGTTGACTGAAAAATTTTCAGCAAATACAAGAAATGATAAATTTTCCCAAGTGGGGAAATTCGCATACTGCCCATTGTAAATCGTTTTGAGGCAGATTAAAATGGATCTGGAGTACATCTAATGAGAAGGTTACTAAGGTAAGGGTGTAGAGTATTTTTTTATTATTGATTTCGAAAAACAAACTGATGGTTACACAATCTGCTGGCATAAGTAGCCATCTAAATTTATATTGGCCAGAGCGGCTGAATTCCCTCACAGTCGTAAGGACATTCCGAGTAAAAAAAAATGCCCTCAACTTTTTTCAACTTATCAGTTTGATACATTAGTGAAATCTTGCCAGGGAAAGTTCAACACAGCAGCTCCCAGGCCATAGGTTTGGTTAAGTTGATTCTCAGCTCGCAAACATCAACTACAAAATATAAATTATACCTCCATTCTGAGGTATTCGCCTTTTAGGTGAACTTTTCTATGTTTATAGGTATTATTATTGCATCACACCTCATATTTTAGAAATATTGTAACGACCAACAGGATTTGTCATATTAATAATTCAAAAACAAATAAAACTCATAAAACTTTCTATTCGATACGCACACCAAAACACAAAGTAATACAGAAAATTTTTTCATCCGACCTTAAAAGCTTCTTAATTACGTTGAATCTTCAGTGGGGCACGAAGACATGTAAACGATTCATTTAATGGACTGCATCGTCATCGAAACTCATACACCTCTTGCCACTCCTACTGAAAACGATCATTAAAAACAATTACCGAGCAATAACAATTCAAACTGTAGCTCTGAACGGCTCATTACAGTACATCCTAGGCTCGTTATTACCGAACAACCCGTTCAATTTCCGAGCGCGGTTTACCCACACACGTACATACAAAGTATATAAATGATGGCTTCCAACTCGCAATATTTTCATCATAATATGACCACCCATGAGCGCTAATCTCGACGAAAAGGGTCAAAATATAACCTCGTCATATTTTCAGGGCTTTACTTTATGGGCGTAACAATAACCCCGCGAGCAATATATCAAAAACCGCGCGTATCCGGTACCCACATATATGACTATTACATCGTGAATTTTCGTATCTGAAAAAAAAAAAAATCCAATTTCCACAATCTACGGACTTTTAAACATATACGAAAATCTACATTCACAAAAGCTCAACTTTATTTCGACCACAGTACCCTGGCAAAAAACACATTACATCAAAAATTCGCAACATTTCGTTTACCATATCGATCTTACATAGTAACGCGCATGCGCTATACTGCACAGTAGGAACAACTTCTGTAAAAACACATCGCCCTATATATATATTGCAACGATAAATATAAAACGCTGATGGCTCCGGAATAATAAGACACACCGCCATCTTTGGAAACGCTACTCTATAATACAGGTAACATTCGTATATACCTTTGGCTGTACTTTTGCTACACAGCACAACCCAACTCACCCTAATTCTTCAACCTTTTGGAGAGGGGAGGGGATATATTAAGTATGTAAGTGTATTTGAAAAAAAAAAAATCGAAATTTTTTTCACTATAATTGTATATTTATGTACTCATACAAAATCTGTATAAGATACCCATCAATCGAACCCAAGTGAAGAAGATTTTGGCCGGCGCCAAAACTCATCCCTAAATAGTAAATGTGAGTATACTGGTATGAGTATAGGCGGTGATAAATTTCATCCAAAAGCATAGAGTTGCTATATCAACGCTGCTCCTGTACACTATTTTTCGCAATAATTTTTTTCTTTTTCGCCTATACCTCATAACATTATTCATTTACTATAATAAAATAGCACAACACTGTCGAACTGGACTGAGTTGATTTGATTAAGAATTTAAAGTAATATTCCGACGTTCCAAGCTGAGTATAATATACGCGAAGTATTGGTATAAGTAAAGTATACCAACGCTAAAAGCAGTAAAATATCGAACAATATTTATAAAAATGGAAATTTATGGATAGGCTGTTTATATACTGAATTGAATTCGCACGCGAGTTCTTTACGACAAAAACGAACCAATGTCGCCGACAAATCCACCTATAGATAGATAAATACTACTTCGTCGTGTAATGTGGTCAACGGGGATAAAATTCTTTTTGCAGACGATATAAGTTTTTCAAAATTCATATATCTATTAATCTACGTACGCTTCGGGTATGACGATGAGGGTTACATAAGTATAACTTATATAGTATGCACTTGCTTCCAAATGTACTTTATGATGTGTTTACTTATAAAAACGACGAGGTCGGTTCCATTTATGCGATACACATACAACAACGTTTTCGATTCTAGTTGAAAGTTTTGTAAATCGTAAAAAATATTTTCTAGTCTCTTTTTCTTCTCGCTTGGCACCTATTAAATTAGTGTTTAGAAAAGTTTTGTTTAGGCGCGTGATCATCACGTAAGTCTTAATACTTACTATCTACGCGCGATAAGAAATAGTAAAAGTATTACGCCTTCAGTTATTTATTTTTATTAGGCGCAAATACAGTACAACATTATCGAGGGTATAGAATATTCTGAGAAACTCATTTATAATATATTTAGAAATAATTCGCTTTTAAATCACACCATCGAATTGTTTTGCAAGTAAAACTATCCTAAAACACTTGAAAACGGTGAAAATTTTTATTAAAAATAAACCTATAGTAAATACCATCAACCAGAAAACCCTGGTAGCGTAGATTTTAACCACTTTCACGAAGAACATATAATTTCAATATAAGTGGAGTTGACATTATAAAAAATTTAAACCTCTCACTTCAAAGGGGCAGATGGTAGTAGGGGTCCAAGTTCATTAAAAAAAAAAACACACAATTCAATTAGCCTTCTACTTCAGTGATTACATTTTCGAAAATGCTAAAATGAAAGTTTTTTAGCCTGACTGATTTTCTATGTCATATTGTCAATAAAAACAAGGTTATTTCAGTATATCGACCAAAAGCGGTGAGGAGGGGGAAAGAATACCAACAAAATCCATTTTGGGGTCCTAGAAGACCATTCAGACAATTTTTGGCCCTGTCAGATATTTATTTTAATTTATTTTATTTTATTTTCTCTCGAACATTGAAATCATTTATTCTGCTTGATACTGACCAAAATCGCTCTAATTCGGCCAATCGGCTCAGTTTGGTGGCGGATTTGATATATACGAATGGGGATGACCTTGGGTCAAAATTCAGTTTTGTCCCATCTTGGGAGAAGGGATGCTGAAGAGCCAAAAATATAAAATTGTTCTATTTTAGGTCAATCGATAGAAAATCCAAAGTTGTATAACACATCCGCAAACCAACTCAAAGGTCAATTAGGAAGGGAGGTAAGAGGGGTTTCCTTCTTTTTAACCTAGAAAAAGAACTGTTCCTGTACCTTTTGGGGGCCCCGACTTTTCAGCACCATTGCATCCCCTCACAGCCTTAAAAATGTGGTTTTTGGTCAGGTTTTCTCATTTTTTGAGTTTTTTGAGTTTGTTCCTCGCATAACTCTCCTCCAAATAGAACTAGAAAGCTGAAGTTTGGTATGTAAATTTGGTAGGGACCCTAGATGTGCCTTTTAGGGAATCTAACTTTCCAGTCTCATTGCACCTTCTCAATATATAAAAAATATCAATTTGGAGTTCAAAAAATATACAAAATGAAAAAAAATTGTTAAAAATGTGTAAAATGTTGGGAAAATCGCACAAAATATCATTTTACATTTTAAGAAACAAAAAAAAAAAAACAAAAAAAAACATCTAAAAAAGTCAATTTTTACTCATAGTATATCAATAGATGAAAAAAACAGTTCAATCATCAAAAAAATTTAATTTATGGCTTTCAAAGGGTATAATGGTAAAAAAAAAAAAATAAAAATAAAATATTATATTTATCTAAATAAAAAATAAAATTTAAATTTAAATAATTAAAATTTAAAAAATTAAATGAAAAAATTATAATATTATTATAAAAAAAAAAATAAAACCATTTAAAATGTTGACCCAAAGTTCAAAGAATGTTAAAAATAAAAAAATCGTTGAAACATGAGTGTAATGATGAAAAAATTGATCAAATTGTCATTTTCCGGCTCAAAAATCCTAAAAAATTGAAATAAATTTCTAAAAAAAAAAAACTCAACTTTTCACTTGCATGAAACAAAATGATGAGAAAACCGTTCAAATTGTCTCCTTACAGATCAAAAATCGTAAAAAGAATAAAAAAATCACTGAACATGCCAATTTCAAGTTCAAAAAATCTAAAAAATGAAAAAATTTACTAAAAATTCATTTTTATATCTTACAAAACGAAAAAAAATTTCAAAAAACGTATAGAATATTAAAAAAAAAAAAATGTTAAAATCATCATTTTCCTACTCAAAATTCTTGAAAGACATGGAAAAAATCTTAAATAATACTCAATTTTTTGCGTACAAGATACAAAACGATGAACAGAATCCAGCACAAAAATCACAAGAATAAAACGAAAAAAATTGCTGAAAATGTCAACTAAGAAGTTCAAAAAAAGTTAAATATGAAAAAAAAACTTCAAAATTCTAGTGAAATAATAAAAGGTGTTACCAAAACATATTTTAACATCCGAAGAAACGCAAAAGTGTGTAAAATAATGAAAAAATAGTTCAAAATGATATTTTACACTCTGAAAAACACACACAAAAAAAAGAAAGCGTAAAATTTTTAAAAAAACTCGCTGAAAATGTGTTTTTATTATTCAAAAAACATTCAAATTTCTGAGAAACACACACAAAAAAAAAGATGGCATAAAATTTGGACCTAAAAGAACGTCAGCAAAATGACTCAAAATAACTGTTGATAAAACTCTAAATATGTAAAAAAAAAAAATGAAAAAAAACCCTCAAGAACATTGAAAATTTTACATATTGCATGTAAACTGTGAAATCAGTGACAGGTTGATGTGAGATCTACACCGGATCCACAGTAGGCCTCTTGATCACCTACACACTATATCATGGCCATTAGGTCCATTTCGCGTCAACTGGAACTTTTTACATCCGCTTATCATCAGTTAAAACTATATTACGCAAGGGAAAAAAAATACCGAATATCAAAAAAAAAAAAATTCATCGCATTAGGATGTTTTTTGAACCTGATTATTATAAATTTAGAGGATATTCGAATTGTCCATTCCTGGAATAAAAAAAGGAGCGCTCTAGGATGTTTTTCTCGAACAGTGGTAAGGGTAATGGTAGATAAAGGAGTAAATAACTGAAATCATCAAAAGACACATCTAAGATCTATACTAAATCTGTACACTAAATTTCAACCCTTTAGATCAAGTCGGAGGGGAGTTATGAGAAGAACAAACTCAAAAAATAACAAACCCCGACCAAAAAACATTTTGGAGCTCTGAAAAGGTGCAACGAGACGGAAAAATCGAAACCTCCAAAAAGCGCATCTAGAACTTATTATAAATTTACATACCAAATTTCAACTTCCTATCTCAATTTGGAGGGAAGTTATGCGAGGAACAAACTCCAAAAATAAGTATAACTAACAATTTGGGGCTGTGGAGGGGTGCAATGGGTCCGAACAGTCAACATTAAATTTCAACTTCTTAGCTCAATTTGGCAAGGAAATAGAGGAGGATCAGCCCTCTTTCAAGGTCAGAAAGGGGAAATACCTCACATCACTCCTCCTAATTGACTTAAGAAACTGATTTTTGGATATGTTACACAACTTTGGATTATTTATCGATTAACTCAAAAAAAAAACTATTTTCGCAATTTTAGCACCTCAGCACCCCTCCCTCGAATTTGGGCATAACTGAATTTTGACCAGAAGTCATCTCTACCCCAGAATATCAAATTCACCGTCAATCGAACCTTATTTCTCAAATTTGATTGATTTCGGTCGGTATCGAGCTGAGAAAATAAGTTTTAGTTTCGCGGAAAGAAAATAATAGGATATTTGACATCGCCAAAAAAATTTGTAATGGTCTTCTTCGACCCAAAATGGATTTTGATGATATTCCTCCCTTATCTGCCGTAGGTTGATAGACCATAATAGCCTGGTTTTCATTGACAATTTGACATAGAAAATCAGGCTAAAAACCAGGATTCACTTACGTATTTCTCACAATTTGGAAGGAAAAATTTAGATAAAATTCATAACTTTGTCATGACTTTTAAAGACCCTGCAGTAAACGCCGTGTGAATGTTTTAAATTTTAATAACTGTTGTCAAATAGTAGGTATATAATAAAAAGTTATCTACTGCCACTAATAAATTGTTATATAGATTAAATTCTAATTTTCAATAATTGATTTTTCACTACCGACAAAAAATGCGCACACAGGTATTTGAATAAAGTATATTGAAAAAAATCTCATCTCAATTTGCAATTGCCAAGTTAAACAATCCTTACAATCTTTAAAAATATGTAAATAAGAAATCGAAAAATATCTTTCAACGCCTCAAATTTTGGCTACAACCTTCTATGAAGGTTTCTTTTTGATGAACAAATTTTGAGGTGAGGTTTCAACCTGACACTTTCGAGTACTTCCTCTCTCTTTTTCCACTCATGTCAACTCACTGTACACTTGGCTAGCATCACTCAACAGAATAATCTTTTACATAAAAAATTCTCAACTAAAACCTGATTATGTCAACTCAGTTCACATGACGTACATTGCATATGGTTTAATTACGATCACATATTAACAAATTGTGTACCTACATATATTTCGTAAACAAAAAAAAAAAAAAAAGAAGACCAAAAAATAAAAACGACATTTTATTCAAATCACAATCTTCCTCTCGCTTTGTAAAAACAGATCGACGTCTAGTTGAGCCGTATCATTCCAAGCTTTTAACAACATCCGATTAATATTCAAAACCACGCCATTTGAATACTCGTTCAGCTTATATACAAATGAAGTCATTCATTAATCATTCAAAAATAAACGCACGCCCAGACATAGTCGTCGTAGTCGTTTTTCGAGTAAAAAAAGCCATCTTATTCTATCGGTGAAGGGGAGAGGGGACGTATGTATGTAGTTAACCTTCCTACACAGGTTGACATCAGGATGGAAATCTGGTCAAGTGGATTTATATATAAATTAATAAGACCAAAAAAGAGTATAAGAAGAAGAAAAAAAAAACTCCCAATTAACTGCATTAACTATGTATATGGGTATTTATACAAGTCGCCAGGTTAGATTTTGTTCTCCCTCATCAGCGTCCTCGAATAAATCGATAAAATGTTAAATTTATCACTATCACCGCGCCAAAATTCTTTCTCGTGTCCATTCGAGGAAATGGAATTCGACGATATAAACCTTCCCCGCTCTCACGTGAGTTTCCCGCGTAATTCTCGTGTACTTGTATGCAATAATTTTGACCTTTCACATGCACGCATCGCATCGTATACTTGCACATAAGAATAGAATATTTTAAAATGATACTTTTTATATGCACTTTCTCATCTTAAATGTTCGTAGCACATACCAGCAATCCGGTAAATTGTAGCTTATATCTTATAATACTCATACCAGTGGTCACTAGAAAGGTAATCATGCATTACTTTGTAACAGTAAATAAATCATTTTGATACATTGATGCAATGCAAGTCGATAAAACGTGTGACTAATTTTATTTCAATCATCTATCTAGCTACGTACATACACAGTAGGGATCCAGGGAAACCCAAAATTTTTCATCGAACAAACTGCGTATAATATATTTACTTTATAAAATTCCACCACCGCACGAGCGAAAAACAAAAAAATCACCTAAACACGCCATATCCTAATCAAACGTTTAATTAAATTAAATTCGCGATCAAATCGAACCCCAAGTACAGTCTCCAGGGTAAAAATAAATCACCCACCTCAGCATTTATAAAATAAACTAATAATTATAAAATATACGTACACATATACATCATGCATCATCGGCTGAAATTCGCCGCTAACGCCGGCCGTTTCAAGTCCCACCCCCTCACATCCCCCAAAAAACTATTCCACACATTTGGTCATTTCAAACCCTTCGTAACTTCCACGCAACACCAGCAACTAACTCACATGCACGAGTATCCTTACATGGGTAAATTTTTTGTGAATACCAAATCAGGGTGGGAATAACACGCCTCGAAACAACACAGAGAAGAAAAAAAATTATATTCAAATCTTCTATCGTCGACCAATTCTCTTATAATAATACAAAAGCCAAACGAATATAAACGTATACAAAAAATTCTCATTTTCGAACATCTTTCGACGATAAAAACCCGCTCCATTTTTACAACCCGGAAGAAACGCGTTCACAATAGGAAATGAAGAGTGTAAATAAAAAATAACTTTTTTCCCCAAATTGACCGCCGAGTCCGATACGATTAAGTTCTTCTATTGTTACCATTCTTGGTCATTTAATGTAGTAAAAAAAAAAAAAAAGAAAAGAAAAAAAAAAGAAATACCGCGAAATAAAAACTCGCCGAGATTTCAAGGAACTAAATCGTTGTATGATAACAGGAAAAAAAAAAAGGTCTATACAATAGCCTCGCGAGCTAACGATTAATATATTTTTCTAAATTAAAACACCCCACAAAAACCTATAAAAGGTTTTTCTTTTATAAAACATTTCATCAACTTGTCCCAATATAATACCTACGCACAAAAACATTTTATATAACAAACGAGATGAAGATGAATACATTACGTCATATCAGCTCTAAATTACGTAGCTAGGCACCTTACACATTATCAATATAAAAATAATACCTAATTTAATTAAAATTCGTATAGTCGAGTCAGGAGGTACTAGACAAACCTGCGTGCGTATTTACAAAATTGCCTACATTATAAACAAATATGAATCGGTTTGAATATTTACTTATAAGTAAAGAAAAATTTTTACGATGTTTTCCAGTTTTCCGACGATCTTTATTACCATCATACGAGAGTTTAATTGCAATTTAACACGCATTTTGCCATCGTCAAGGAACATCCAATTGAAAGTATTGCGCGCGAGAGTATTATACCTATAGATGCACATGCGAGAAAAATTTTTATCATCGTTGCTAATCCTGACCTACCTCAAAAAATACGCCGCTAACCGGTATTTAGATACTGTAATTACGTTTTACCGCATCGTATCATTCTGTAATTAGTGAAAGAAGTGCTCGGTGTACTGCGTATACATTACATACTTACGCATTACGGATCAAGTACTGAATTAATGTTAGCGGTGTACTACAAACGATTTTAGATTCGATCTATGTTGCTTAGAAATACCCACTCCTTCTATAGATATATATGTATATAGGCATGAGAAAATTTTTTCGCCATCGTAGAAAGTAATATGTACATATATAAAGGTGTATAATGTCTCAGATTATATAATTTTCGAGATGGGAAAAAGTTATTAATGTATCAACTTGATATGGGTACAATTTTTTCAATACTACGATATCGCATTCGATATTACATTTTTATGCTTATATAAGAGTATCACTTGAGCACCTAAGCGAGTACCCCATCAATTTGCCAGGCTTGCTATTCAAGGCTCATCTGGATCACTAAATATGTAGAAAAGGTTTACGCCCTGAAAGAGGAGAAATACATTTGGGATGCAAGAGTGGACTCATCGAATACGATTTTTGCGAGGGATGAAGGGAATTTGTAGAAATTTTCCTAAGATTAAAGAGCAGTAAGAGCCGAGGGCAAGGATGCGTTGATTTTTAAGTTAAGAAAAAAAAACTTTCAATACTACACAAAAAGTTGAAAACATTTTTACTTTCAGGAACGAATTGTAGACCATGGATAAATATTGAAATGAAATTTTTTAAATCAACAGAATATGTCTGAAAATTCATTACAAGTCACAGTTTTTAATACCCGATATCGAAAATTTAAAAAAAATGTTTAAAATCATCGAAAATTGGAAAAAATTTGACAAAAAAGGATGAAAATTGACATAAATTATGATTAAAATCGTTTAAAATTATCGAAAATTGGTTAGAAAATTGACAAAAATGTGTAATAGATTCAGAAAATTGATCGAAAATCACGAAAAAAATAACTGAAAATCGTCAAAAATTTTGGAAAAATTTGATAAAAATTGGTGAAAATTGATCTAAAATATGAAAAAAATCGTTGAAATCCATCAAAATTCGCAAAAAAAATTTGTAATAAAAAATTACAAAAATTATCGAACATTGGTTAAAAAATTGACTAAAATGATAGAAAAGTGAAGAAAATTGATTGAAAATATCGAAAAAATTCATTATAAGCCAACGAAAATTTTATAAAAATGAATAACAAGTGCAGAAAATTGTTCAAAAATTACAAGAAATTATTGAAAATTGGATAAAAATTTACATATCATAAGAAAAAATCGTCAAAAATCATTGAAAAATGATCAAAAAGTCACGAAAAATGTTGAAAAATGGGTGAAATTTGAACTAAAACATTGAAAAAATCTGTAAACTCATCGACAAATAGGTAAAAATGAGTAAAAAGGTCGGTAAATCGTTCAAAAATCATGAAAATATGATGAAAATTCGGTGAAAATTGACCAAAATTATGAAGAAAATCATCGAAAATAGAGAAAAATTTGTGAATATTGACTTGCATTATGGGAAAAAACGTTAAAAATTCTTGAAAATTGATTAAAAAATTGACTAATATGGGTAAAATGAAGAGAATTGATAACAAAATTACAAAAAAATGTTGAAAAACAAGTGAAAATTGACATAAAATATGAAAAAATTGTTAACAACCATCAAAACTTGAATAAAAAATTGACAAAAACCGGTAAAAAGTGCAAAAAAATGATTAAAACTCGTGAAAAAAATCTTAAAAAACTGGGTAAAAATTGACCTAAAATATGAAAAAAAATTGTTGAAAATCATCGATAAATGGGTCAAAATTTCATAAAAATGGGTAAAAAATTAAAAAAATTGAACAAAACGCGTGAAAAATTTTGAAAAATGGGATAAATTTGACAAAAATAGATGAAATTTAGCCTAAATTCCGAAAAAAAAAGCATTGAAAATAGATCGTAAATCACGAAAAAATGTTGGTAAACGAGTAAAAATTGAATAAATTATGAAAAAAATCGATGAAAATAACCGGAAATTGGATTAAAATCCGATAAATACGCATGAAAAGGGACAAAAATTTGGTCAATAATGAAAAAAAAACTAGTAAAAATGGGCAAAATTTCACTTATTTTTCAATTTTTTTCATGATTTTTGATCAATTTTTTTGAACATTTTACGCATTTTTATCATTTTTCTTTCATATTTCAGGTGAATCATCGCTCATTTCCAACATCATTTCATGATTTTTTGATCAATTTTCTGAACTTTTACCTATTTTTATCAAATTTTTACTCATTTATGGATGATTTTCAACAACCTTTTTTCATATTTTAGGTCAATTTTTACCTATTTTTCAACATTTTTTTAGAATTTTTTTAATTTTTTGAATTTATTATTCGCGTTTAGCAATTTTTTATTTATTTTTCGTGATTTTCGATCAACTTTCGGAGCTTTTTACCCATTTTTGATAATTTTTTAATTAATTTACGATAATTTTAAATAATTTTCATCACAATTAAAGTCAACTTTTACCCATTTCTGTCAAATTTTTTTCAATTTCGAATATTTTCAACGACTTTTTTCATAATTTTGATCAATTTTTGCACTTTATATGCACTTTTGTCCAAAGTTCCTCAAATTTTCGATGATTTTTCAACAATTTTTATCATAATTTAGGTACTTTTTTACCTATTTTTCAACACTTTTTCATGATTTTTGATAAATTTTCGGAACTTATTGCTCATTTTTATTAAATTTTTACATCTAGTAACGAGTATACGGGATCTCTACCCCTTGTCTATTATAAGCTCCTCGTACAGTGACATAACAATACCTTGACCCTCGATATCCACTCAGCCAACTGGGATTTTTTGGGCCAGTCTGCCATCAGCTAAAATGAAGGGATAAGTTGGGCCGAATGTTCTACACAAAATTCGTTACTTTTCACGACTTTCATAAATTTCATGACCCAGTGAGACCGTAGACACCCATGACGAGTTTTGAATCGGCTTGAAATAAAAATAGGTAATTTTAGGTGAGCTGCACGTCTTCCCTGAATAGTAAATACAACAATTTCTCTTACAAACATTTTTAAAATACTCTGATTACTTTCGTTATGCGTTCTTAATAAAATATCAACGGATTATCCAAAAAAAATTATAGCTGAGAACTACGGATTTATGCAAAATTTGACCATTTTCACTCACGCAAATAGAAAAATATCAACCCAGCTTCCTCTGGCTCTTTCATTTCCATGAAATTTTACAATCTGATGGATGACCTCGAACTTGAAGTATTTCTAAATTTCCCATCTTTCAATATTCCAAACATCTTGTAAATTCTTCAAATTCGCCAACTACTTGAAAATACGATTAACATTAGATAACATATATTGATATTAGCACGACAAAAAATTCAAACGTCATCAAATACAAAACGAACTACTCAAATATTCATCGTATTTTCCAACCATATTCAAACTATGTAAATACAAGTTGCTATCTCGAAAAAAAAATTCCCTGTCGCGTAATTACACGCGCTGAAAAAGAAGAAGAAAGAAAAAAAAAAAACATACCGAAACGTATTTGGAAATAAGTTGCCATTTATATTCCGTCACCATAGCTGCATTGTAACACGAGCACATATATAAGATCGTGTCAAGAAATGGAATTTTTCTCCCCAGAGCATCATCATTTGAGACCGAAGAGCATCTCCGTCGTACGCCCTTTCGACATCGTCGATTTTACAAACCCCACCCCCTCCCCTTCCCCATCTGCCGGCAAAAGCTAGAAAAAGCCGACTCACTTACGGCGGGTATCTACGCGCGATAAATTACGTATTGAAGAAAAAGTCGTGCTACTGTACCATATACTCCTCCTATAACCGAAAAAAAAAAAAAAAAAAAACGAAGACAGAACTATATTAGTATTTGTAAAAGGTAACATTTTGTGCGCTGTTTTTTCCGAACAAAATTCCCCAAAGGAAAGCGAAATTTCCTCTATTTTATAATGAAGAGAAGACATTTTCTCGTTTTGCAGCCAAAACGTGATCTAATATCCCCGAACCGACGAGCGAAAAACTCTTACGTACATATCCTGCGGTCCTCCGGCTGCGGCGGCCTGCTTTAAGATTGCGCCGGCTGCGTTATATATTCTCTCATCTCGCCTCTCTGCTCTCTTCGCCGCCGCCGCCAAGTAAACGCGTATGCTGCTCTATACATAAGTATATAGCTTTATATAATACAAAATATACCTACGACGAGGTGAGGTTGCTCGAATGCGACCTTATACGCGGGCCGCGCTTCGGCGTCATTTGCATAAAACCAGCAAATTAGTAAGTTTAACATCTTCTTCAGCTTATTTTATTAAAAGTTTTTTTACGATAACGTAAAACCTCATATACTTACTGCTGCACAAGACAAAACACGCCCGCCATAGAGAAGTTGTAATTTTAAAAGCGCATACTAAAAAACTTTCGGATAACTCGTTGCGTCTAGCGTTGCGCTCTTTTCACGCTCGCCCCCCCTTTTCTCGCCTTGGTATACCAAAATGACATAAAAAAAATTTTTTTTTTCCTCGCGTACTTTTCAAAACTTCAAAATTGTACAAGTTTTTACATTTTCAAATCTATACCGTATATATTTCTCATTTTATACTACAAGTTGGTACGTAAGTAAAGTATATCTCATTTTGTTCAACGTGCCTCGACGAGAGGTTACAATAATCGCACCTAAAAGATGATAAATTTTCATCATTTAAATAATAAAGGTACCTAAGCCGAGCCTGGGCGTTATTAAAAATTCTACAGGGTTAAAAAAAAAAAAGCTGTACTAAATCGTCGAACAAACCCTTATATCGCGCCAAGGCGAGACCGAAGCGTCGCGACACAGCCGTATTTAATACGATACATTTACGTGCATAGATAATTCATAACTCGCGATTAAATTCGGTATAAAAATGAAATACGACTACGTATATATATATGTTCGTATACCACCCGCATCACGCAGTCTAATTATCCTGCATATGGCAAAATTTTGGCGCTGAATAATTCGCCTATAAATCCGTTACAAAGTAACGTTTACGATACGTTTAGCGTTTTATTTCCTAGAACAGTTTCAATTAAATGTATTTAATCGGTGTTATATCAGCTGTTATTTGTTATTTAGCGACATTATTACGCTAAGATTATGATAAATTGGCAAGCCTACAAACATAATGTTTCGTGAATCCGGTTAAGTATCATTTTGCATTTCGGATCGAATCATTTATTCGAGACTAATGTATCGTATACATATCTGCGACAAATGAAGAAAAAATCTTATTTACACCGCGGGTGGCTATAACTACTAAGTAGTTTACTTAGCAAGTTCTGCTTATTAATTATTGTGCGTTTACGTAGAGTGCTGCAAATGTAGGTAGTATGCCCAAGACAAGAAAAAAAAAACAACCAGTTTGCAGACTATTTTTATAGCGCGGAATTTTGCATCTCTACAGCAAGTAAGTGCCTATAGGTAGATACAAATTAAATACAAGATAAACTGAGAGATACGAGCAGTAATTAATTTCGCTTTCTTTTTTTCGTCTGAGAAGATGGATTTCCACCATCCACATTTTACTCTTCATCGTATTCATACAGTTATATTATGGAAGGAACACATACTACATATTCACGTGTAAATACGTTATTATAAGAACCGAAAAAACGTGCATACTACTTGTTTAAACGTCTTCCATTCCTGTTTCAATTTACCCCTTTCATATGGAAACGCGAATGTCGCAAAATTACACATACATAAATGGGGAAACATATCGAGGGGAGTTTATTCATTTTTAATGGATTCCTCGGGTATTTTTTCAACACTACTTTGCAGATCACGTTGTGATGTAATCGATTATCATTATGCTACGCACGTATTTTCCGGTATACTATATACATTTATACACGAACCGCCTTCAATTCGCCTGCACAGTTGAACCTTTACACGTATCCATACCACCACACCAGCTCATAAATTTTACATTCTATGTACGAGTCGAAAAACGCCATTATTTTATACAGATCCTTTTCCGCTCATACCAACACCCTGCGTATAAGATTAAAATATTCGCCTCAATTACTCTCGATTCGATTACTCTCTTTTCTTTTTTCGGATTCCGAAATTAGGCCGCAATCTTGATAATACGAGCATTTCAACTCGAAAATCGAAATGAATTGAACCTCCCCGTGGAAAGCCCAATTCAGATCCACAATGGAAATTGCTGCAAAAATCGCGTTCAACGCCAATAAAATCCTCAAAATGGAGTTCATTAGATTCTTAGCTGGTTGGAATCTACGTTTGTCTCTCATCAGCGTAACGCAATTAATGAGAGAATTTTCCAATATATTTTTTTTTTGTTTTTTCCATAACCCTTGCCCCTCCCCTCGAAACCACATGGAGGAGAAAATAAAAAAAATGAAAATGTTTGTCTTTTGATCCTCTACAACGTTTGTTTAAAGCAACTTTTCGAATTGTGTATTGTAATCAATCTATACGCTCGGAAAAAGTTGCGACTTTTTCAGAAAAGCCTTCCCCCCCCACATTTTGAGAAAATAGGTTGTTCTCGCATTTTTTCCATTTCACACAGTGGTGGGAAATACTATGTAAAACAACCACTCTTAAAAGTGAATTAAGCAGCCTTTTGAAAAATTATTTGTGTCTTGGGAAAATTTCCAAACATAACTTATTTTCTCCATGGTTTAGTCCCCTCCCCCCCCCCACCTTCTAAGAGAAAAAAATCAAAGAAGTAAAAATGTTTATCTTTTGGTGCTCTACAACTTTGGTTTCAATATTTTTTTCTCAAGTGCGTAATTTGAGAAAGGGTTTTCAGAGAATCGCCCTCTTAAAACGGTTGTAGGACGTCTATTTTACACGATAAAGCGCAATATTTCAAATTTATAGTCCATGGATAATTCTTCAGGGGAGGTTGAAGAATGGTTTTTTAAGAATTTTTTCACTTAATTAAACAGTCCTTTCGGTAAATTCATATTGAAATGAGCCAAGTACACATACTTTTATTCATTTAAGTTCGATTTTCATAGCTTGTGTCCTATTCAGGGGGTTCTCAATAGGTAACCCAACACTTAAAAATATAGTATAAATGGGTCAAAATAAAAGAGGAAGAAAATGAAAACTTTCTTTTGAGTGTCTAAAATGGAGGAAATATGTTCCCTTTAGAATTTTTTTAGGAGGACATTTTTCGCTTTTTTACCAATTTAGATGTAAAGATTGACCATATTTTGAATGCCCCTGAAAAATCGGCTAAGAGAGGTAAAATTGATGGAGGGTATTTCTCAAAAAAAATTTCAGTCATGAAACACAAAAAGTGGAAACTTCTTAGGTCGAAAGATCAGTCTTATTATGGCTCTTCAATTTAGATCTGGAGAAAAAATTCAATAAATCCTGAATCTTTTAAGAATTTTCTTTAGGATTAAAATTAAAGAAGTGCTGATATACTAACTCAACAAATTTGGGTATCACAGTTTCGTAGATGGGAAGAGATTCTCAAATAGAACACGTAGAAATGATCAAGAGAGGGGGGAGGGGAGGGGGGAGGAGAGAGAGAGAGAGACACACACACACACACACTTATACGTAAAATTGTGAAATCCAAAAGTAACAAAATGTAATAGAAAAAAAAAATTAGCTTATTTTTAGCAACAAAAATGAAAAATGAGAACCAACTTCTATGCCCATATGAGCTCCCACATAGATGTGAACTCATTACATAGTAATAATTCTTCTGAAATTTATGTTGATAGATATTTCAACAGCGCAGATAAAAAGCTTAAAACACATTAAAATTAATCGAAATTCGTACAAAGCGAGTAATAAATAATAACAATATTACAATGTTGGTACCTCTACCTATGCATAATTATAATGCGGGAAAACAAAAAAAAAAATTCCACCCTCTGAAAGAGCTACGCCAAGAAACTTGAAATTCATTAAGTATGAAAATTAATCATTTTGAAAATTCTTCGTAATTGGCCTTGAAAAAATGTTTAAAAACGAGATATTTTTTGTACCAATAAGGCTCACTATATTCAGACAACAAGTTAGAAGTTTGAATAATCCATCAATTTCGTATTTTAACTACGTACAGCACGTCAAAAATTATGCTTAATAAGAAAATAATTTGAATATTTTTGGAACAACCAGTACCAGATATACCTCTCTTACGTATACTTACAGTACAAAATAATTATAAGGTATATACTTGACTGGCTCTCTCTCTTTCTCTTTTTGTTCGAAAATAACTCTTCAACGTATACAGTTCAACTTTTAGGTTAATTTATGACCGAACGTTACTTATACTGAGAACTGTGTTTAAGGTATGTATAAAGATCACGTTCGTTAGGTTTTTTTCAAATTGAGAAGTATAAGTATGAAATTTTCAATCATATGGTGTACAAAACTCATTCTAGGCTCCCTTTTTCCGTCTAATCACATCAATAATAAATCACCAGTATAGTCGCGAACAGCCAAAAATGAACCGCTGCGCGATCTCAATGTTGAAAGCAAATTTATGATTGATCAAACCCTTCTCCCACCGAGGATCCACTCTCCTTTCTGAGAAACATCTCCATCTCCTCACATAAGGCTGGCACCAAAAAATTTCTCAATTTCAATTTGTAGCTTGAAGTATCGGAAATATTTATAATTATATGCAAAATTTCGATCAAACTACTCCCTCGTTCCATATTTCACAAAATGCCCCGTCAAAAAGATCCCAAAAATCGATGATTTCTATTTTACACAGGCATATGACCGTACTCGATGGAATAAAAATTGATCAGAATCACAAAGAGAATACATATACCATTGTAAGACCGCCTTCGTCAATTATGATGGTAAAATGGGGCGGGTGCATTTCAACCATAACCCAGCACCTGATAATATAGTTATGATCTTTAGTCTTACCAATGAGAATGATATATACAAATTTTCTAAATCGAAAGGTAGTTAATATCTCCTATAGAGGGGATGGCGGATGAAATTTTGAGGTACCAGCCCCCTCGGATTCCCACATACAGTAATTTTCACATTCTTGGCGTAGATTTCGTACATAAATCGATTCTCGATTTTTTGCATTTTACGTATTTTTTTTTTAACATTTTTATTCTACCATTACAAGAAAGAATCAAGTGAAATGTAAAAAAAAAAAAAAAAATGGAGAAAAAGCGAATTTTTGGCAGTTTGATGCAGCTGAATATTGGAAAGTAAGATGCTCAAAAATGGATAAATAAGTGCTATTTTACATTTACATTTCGAATATGATGTTTAAATTTGAATTAGCGTACTACAGCAAGTTTTCGATGCAGAAAAGAAAATCCAAATTATAGTCATTTTTCACAAAAAAAAAACACTATGAGACGGAGCCTTTCACATTCGAATTCGAAACACTGTTCATCATCGGATCTTAAAAATAATTCGATGTTCGTGTTCTGTGAGATCGATTTACGTAAAATCAATTCAAAGTACGTAAAAATTACTTTATGTGGAAATCCGAGGAGGCTGGTACCTTGAAGCTCCCCCCTCCCCCCTCATGAGAAATATTTACTGTCTTTCGATCTGAAAAAAATTTACGTATTTTCCTCATTGATAATACCAAATTTTATTTAATTATATTACCAATTGCCGGTTCTGGCTAAAATGCCCCCTCATTAATCTACCATCGTAAGTGATGAAGGGAGGTTTACATAATGCAGATAAGGGTTGAAATCTGCAAAATGTCGAGTACACGTATTCTCTTTGTAATTTTGAACAACTATCATTCTATTGAGTACAGTCAAAGGTCTGTTAATTTTGATTTAAAATAGAAATGATTGATTTTTGTTTTTTATTTTGACGGACATTTTGTAAAATAAGGGATGGGAGAGTGGTTTGATCGAAATTTTATGCATTACTCGAAGTATTTTTGATACTTCAAGCTACAAATTTTAATTGGGAAATTTTTCGATAACGGCCATATGTGAGGAGATGGAAGCGTTCCTCAGTATGGAGGATGGAAGGTTGAAAAAAGTAAGCGTTCAATGAATATCTAAGAACAGGAATCAATCGTACAATTTCTTTCAATATTTAAATCGCACGGATTTTCCTTTACCACTGTACTACTTATTTCCAGTATAGCCGAATCACTGCATTCGTTTGCCCATCATGTGTTTTTGAAAATTCAACAAGCAGATAAACAACCATGGATATAAACGTGGATGATGGAAAATTGGGGCCATGAAAGGCGGAGGGATTGAAATGAGGAGTCATTCTTGCACTTGAAAATATTTCTAGAGACCCCAACTATATTCAATTATAAACATTGTTTCATCTGTAATCACTTATTTTGAACATTGGTATAGGGAGGAAGTTTCCGGTGGAAATGAGGAGTGGAGGTTTTGGCGATCAACATGTTAGATGTAAAATTTTATTTTAAATAATTTTTGCGATTACTAGTTTCTTGCTAAATTTGATATTTTTCATAATAAACGAAATTCACATGATTTTGAGCATTTCGATACATACATATTTGAGATTTGGGGCGCAAAGTTTGCTCCAAATGCAATTTTTGTACTAACCAAAAATGTATAAAATCCTTCAAGAAGTAACTTTTACTTGAACATTTTTTTTTTGTAAAGTGATAGAAAGGGAGATACGTGCATTTCCACAAAAAGGAATGTAGATCCAGGTAGGCGAAATGGCTAGAAAAATCGGGCACCCAAGCTTATTTCTGCCCAAATACATTTTAGATTAAGAATCAGTAGTCAAATTGCAATTTTACATTCGGTGCTAGCGACTATACTAAACCCACGATTCAGGCATTCTTTTAAAATCAAATCTCGAAAACTTTCATTATAAAAAATTTTCCACAAGAAGTGTGTACTGATGGCAACGCAAACAGCAACGAATTTCCAAGTACCTACTACCTATGTACGCATACAAGACACCTATTTAACCACGGAATCTACTCATTTGCCGCAAATGCTTCGTAATGGCGAGTAAGTAAACTCCATTTAGCGTAATTACACAACGTGAACATTCGCTTAGCAGGCACCACCGTAGCCAAATGTTAACGTACACAACGGCGAACTTTACTCGTAAATTCAACATTAACGGAATGTTTTCACGCGGCAGTATATTACACTCTGGGAATCATTTCACCCACAAAATTCTAAGTACATATACTTGCCTACGCGGCGAAACCCTACGAACGTGTATAATCGTATCACAAAATATCTACATAATTCATTCGTTATAACGACGTATCCTCTTTCTAGAAACTGAATCGCTTTTAATACACAGCACATATCACATATAGGAGCGTTGTTGTCGTTGTTATCATCGTCATCAGGTCGCCAACCCAAAAAATCATTACTCTTATTACGTTTACCTTTACCACACGTATCATGCACGAGTGGAAATGCCTGCCAATTTTCTTAACATAATATTATATTTATATCGTGGGAATTCACCATCGTCGTATAAGTAAAAAAAAATTTTTCCATCTTACGAGTAGGTAGGTGGTAGGTACTACGTACGAGTATATGTATAATTTACGCACGCGACTCGATATCGAATTTTTATATAGTGCTACCGTCAAAGACGTTTAATTTCGCTGAGCAGATGTTCTACTTAAACATTAGCGAATAAATTTCACTGATTCGTAGGCTATTAAATAACACAGCGAAATATACACTTGCCAAAAGGATGCATTCGTACGTATAAAAACACGCGAATTATCATAATTTCGTCGTAAACGCCGTGTAAAAGTATCGTGTTGCACATCAAATTAATAAGCCATGCAGATACTTATTATAGCTAATATACGCTCGAGTATTATTTATAATATACGAAATAAAATCAACATAGTAAGGCGTCCTTTTTATTTTTCATTTAGTACTGATATAAATTTACTCAACAACCGAATACACTCGTACTAAACTCTATATCATATCTATAGGTACTTATAAATGTATTATGAGATAGTATATATATACATGCATGTGTGCTAATATGCGGCGAGAAATCAAAAAGTACACATATAACGTCGGCGAATTGCACCTATTAAAAAGCACTTCCAGTCTCACGACAAAATTACATAAAAATTATAGCTTTTTAATGGTCGAATCAGATACGTATACATAACATTATTAAATTTTTTGAGTATTTCGCACGCGATTCCGCGTACACACGTATACATTGTACAAACGATGCATGAAGATAGAGAGGAAAAAAAAAAAGACATAGATCAGAGTATACCGAGAGGAAATACGCATCATACTCGAAGAGTATACAATTTTGTATGCTTAAACGAAAGAGAAAAAAAAATAACAACAATAATAGAGACAAGACCCTACATGCAAAAAGGTGCTGTAATCGTAATCGTATGTATACTGGCGAACAGTTAACATTACACGAACATGGCGATACAGAGGAAGTCACTCGTTGCAATTATCACCATTGCTATATAAGCCTTTTTTTCACTTCTGTGCGTTTATAAATTACGACCGCGAATAATTTTTTATCCTTTAAGAGAGCGTGCAAAAAAATACAACCCGTCCGAGTTGATATGACGCTGGTGATACGTCTTTATCTCTTTGGCTGGGTATTTTTTTGTGTTTTACCACCTCACCTCACCTCACCTCGCCGCGAGCAAAAATGTAATTTGCGCTACGCGAGTTTTTCATTTTCAGCCCATGTAATTAATAACATGTACCACACAAGGACGTAGAAACAGCGTGATGTTTTCCAACTTTGTAAGTCTCACCGTGCAAACGAACCCAGCAATTGTATTTCATCGGATACATTGTCGCATGTTTTCGCATCATATTTCCATTTTTCATAAAAAAAGAAGCAAAGAGAGAAAAAAAAAGATGGCGATAAATCAACGAGCGTAAAATTATCGTTAATTGTTATAAAAAATGGACACCCGGTGGAAACGAATACAGGATCAAAGATTTCGAAAGTATAATTAAGGAGAAGTGCACGGGAGAGGATCGGAACCATCAATTAGCACCAATTACCAATCAAGCTTCAATGGCACTCCTACCTGAGCAATGCTGTCATCAACGTTAGGCGAAGTTAAATGGGGCCATGGGAGCCTCCAGTCTCCTCCAAATGTTGAATTAGCTAGCCCTGCAAATATTTTAGAGAAAAGTTAATAACTAATTTATCATCAATAGGTCTCAGGCGCCATCTATCATGATCCCGTGTCTGTGAAGCAACTCTTTGATGATGTCAGACCAGCTGGTCAGAGATCTTCCTCTTCCTTTTTTACCAGGGGTCTTACCAAAGAAACAGATTAGCGTGAACGGATATTCTTAGCACCCCTACTCTATTTAGAGGGCACCGGAACTCGGAGCCGTTTAAATTTATCGCACTCGTTAGGTGTTTCTTGCGAAAATGATCACTGTAGGTTCGCTAATCCTTCAGTGGTAGCCAGTTTACCCTCTTATTGTGGAGAAGTTTGAACTGTTTGCGTGTGTTGATATGTGAAGAGTGAATTATAAAAATATCAATACTAAGCTACTATAAACAAGGGTTTTACTGGTTTTCTTTAAGTCGCTTCTTACGACAGGCAGAGAGTGTCAACAGAAAATTCTGCAACCCGTTCTCACGCGGGGAAATAACTAATTGGTAATCTGTATTCTAGGATGGATCCATTTTGAAAATGTTTCCAAATTTTTTCGAACGTCCAACAAGGATTTGTTCATTTTATAACCTAAAACTAAGGTACCCAAAATTTTAGTCCAAATAAATAACACCCAAAAGTCAAATCCCCCCTACACCTCCCCAGTTTTTATGAAGTTCAACAAAGACTACTGTAGTAAAATAAAATTTAAAAATGATAAAATTAAGTAGCTTGAACCTTAAAATTCATATGTATCAACAAATTAGAGCAATCGTAACGAATCATGATCTAAAAGATATCGATGAGAGCGGGTTGTCAGCCTACGTTTGGATTTAATGCTCATCACACGTTTTTCGACATAGTTTCACAATAATTCTATATAAAAGGTATCATTTGAGAGAAGCCATCACAAGAATTTTTGTAATTTTCATACTTGTAAAATTAAACCAACAAAATTACCAAAATTCAAAATTAATTATATTATTCAAGACCTCAAACGTTCAAACCCACAAGCATTACAATTTTGGTTTGGCTTCACGTATATTCCTTAGATTAGCAGGTTGAATTGGCCCATCGGGACCCCGAAAATTTTTTATACTGCACCTTTTAAATTTGGTTCTAACTTCTTCAATCGAAAAATACAAAAAATTTAGGCTTAAGCCAGACTTGTGAGCAAAGAGAGATTAGGAGTTAAACCCCCCTTTTCCTCCTCTGGCTGAAAAAGTTGTATTTTCTGAAAAATTGCATTAGAAGTTCAAAAAATGGTGCCAGTCGATTAAAAATTTACAAAAATGTAGTTTCTGATGATTTAAAATTCCATTTTTTCCAAAATTTCCACTTTCGTTTCATTTGGGCATGTGTACTTTTTCACGAACCGGTTTAATTTTATATTATTTATGAGTATTGAAATTCGAATCAAGAGCTTTAAAGTAATTTAGTACTTTGAAATGAAAAATTTAATCAACATTGTTTATCTGAAGCAGTAACTTTTTTTAGTAATATATCCTGCATTTTCCATCTTTTCTTTTTAATTTTTTTTCAAATTTTCAAAATCGTTTCGGTCAAGCAGCAGGCAACATTTTTTCCGCATGTTTTGATATAAAACTAAATAAAAAATCAGCAAAAATGGGGTTTTATTTTGTACGGAGATAATCTTAAATATGTGATACTTATACATACTGAATTCTGAATTAATATCACTAATCGATACCCATTTGTACAAAAAAGGTCGGCAAAGTAACCCAATCTTATTTAGAATAAGAATGTTTAAAAAAGAGTTCGAAAAAATAACGAGAGCCTGCAAAATTTTGGGCACCGAAGCCCACACTTGCTCTCGCCAGCCCTGGCTGTACCTTTCGCCTTAATGCTTTCAATTTTGTAAAAATTTTTGACCTCGCATTCAATTCGAGCTATACTTCCTTCAATTTTTAAGAATAATAATACAGAACCCCTCTTCCCCTTCCCTCGAACAGAACAGAAAAATTGATGACACTACTTTTTCTCTTTTAACAATAAAGGGGTGAGCTTAGGCACCTTCTTCCCCCTCATCCCAAAATTTGGACCTATATTTGCCGATTATCGCCCGTTATAAATCACCTAAATGAGGAGAAACTATAACGTACTTTAAAATTTTAAGTTCTCTATTTTGCTTAACCCCCTTTCACTTTTCAATTGTATGATGAGACGTATCATAAATATCATTCTAAAGCGGTGAGAAGAACAAAACGTCCAAAAAGAGCATCCATCAAGAAAAAAAGGTACCGAAAAAGGAGCCACATAATGAGCGTACTCATTCTTAAAGTCTAGACTTTTTTTTCAACTCTTTCATGCGCTTTTCACATAAAAATCTTCTGCTGAATATTGAATAACAAAGCAATTTTTCGAGAAAAGAGACAAGAAAGAATTCGGAGAACCGTTAAATAATTGAAAAGTTTTCGACTTTTAATTTTTAGAATCTATTTGTCCAGAACCTAGTTCTTGCAACACAAATCTGCAGACAAAACGGAAACTTACGTACCCAGTTTTAGAACACTCACAGAAACGAAAGGAAAAAACGTGGATCAAAATGCATATTGGAAATAGCAGAAATTCTTAGCAAGTTTCAATAAAAATTTACAACAAATATAAAAAAAAAAAAAAATTCAGAACCTAAAGAAAAATTTTACAAAAAAAAATCCAGAACTATGAAACGGATATAAAAAGAAGAAAATGGCGAGAAAAATTCAAATAAATTTTTCAATCTCCATAAAACTCTTAAAAAAGAAACTTTGGACTTACTGAACAATTCATCCCCTCTTTCTTAACCTTCTTTTCAGCTTTTCCCCTTTCCCCACCACAAAACATCGAATAATTCATTGTTTTTTCAATACTAATATTTATTTGAATTCGTTTAAGAAAATTCCTCACGACCGCACTAGAAAGGTTAAAAAAAAATGGGTAAGTAAAGTATCTTTGAAGATTTTCTAATACATAGACAGATTTCAAGAACTAATATACGTAATATCCTTCTTTCCCTGCAATACCACAGTCACCAGTTTAAATAGACCGAAAGACCTTTTCAAAAACACAGCACCACAACAATAAAAAAATATTTTATCCGCTGAAAACTCACGAGTACAATAGGAACTTCAACCACCACCGTATTATACGTATAATACGCATACAATCTTTCTAAAAAGCCATAGCACTGTAGAAGACAAATAAACCTAATTCCACACAAATCTTCCAATTTTGTCCACTTGTATCATATCTTTTTTTTATAGTCATAAACATCTGATAGCCTGCGTCTTAATACATACCAACCATACAAATACATAGTAAGTACGAGAGACAGAAAAAGCCTAAAATCCGCAATGATCGAAAGATGCTTTTTATCTTGCACATTTATATACTTGCGCAGATATCCACTGAAGTTGTGCCCTTTCTTTCTTACTGCGTGTTATTTTTTTTTTCTTTTCAAACTTTTAAGATGCACCATAAAAATGCGTATTCGTAAAAATAAGCTCGCGCTGAAAAAACCGTCGTACACATAAAAAAATAAAGCCAGTTTTCTAGAAGAAAAAATTGGCAATTTTTTTACGTGGGCGAATTTTCATTATTTTTTACAGCCTTGAATGGTGAAAGTGAAATGAACTGGATTGAAACAAATAAAGTTATTTTTTGTTAAGTTTTCTTCACAGTCAGCTGCGTACAACTCGTCCGTACATATTATTTATATAATTAGTACTGAGACAGGTCAGTAAGGTTTAAAATAATTTAAAGATGAAAACAATAAAATTTTTACAATATTTTGTCATATTGCAAAACAAAAAATTTTTAAAAAAGAAAATTTACGTAGGATTTTTGAGAAAGGTTTTGATTTTTAATATAGGGAGTTGAAGATCTAATCACTTCATTGTTTTGCTCAATCTTCAAAATCTTCAACCACATAATAAGAAAGCATGAAGGGAAAATAAAAAAACTTCAGTTTAGGTATTCGCTAGGGTAGGCTGATTTTTTCTTTTTTTGGAAATCTACCACCGACGCAACGGGGCCTTAATAGTTGCGAAATGAACTCAAAAAAATTCCATAAAAATTTAAGCTCCTCAACTAAATTTTTTTAACTTGCAAAACTCACGTAACAGTCGAAAATTTTCAAAAATTTCCAAAAAATTAAATAAAAAATTTCTTTGGAAATTTTTTTTAAAAGTAGAATTATTATACACATTTGAACTCAAAAATCATCGTAGGCAACAAGTTTTCATCATTACCCACCTTTTAGGCAGTTTAGAAAAATTTTCACTTTTTGCGTTTTTTCGCGATTATTTGAAAAACTAAAAAAGAAATTTTTTATTAAGAAACACCCTAATAAAATGGATGTAGAAAATCAATTATAGACGATTCAATGCAATATTTCAATTTTACTCCCTTGGACGCTTTTTTGGGGGAAGGGGCGCTTAAAAAATGGATTTCTCTTGTTTTTTCAAAAAAATCTTCACATCATCAGAAATTATTTTTTCCAAGGCCCAAAAAAAGTGGAAAAAATGAAAAATTACATTTGAGGGTCTACAATAGATGAAATGTGTCCCTCGTAATAAAACGTTTTTCGAAAAATAATTTTTCCAATTTTTAATAAATCTATTTTGAAACACGTAAAAAAACACCTGTTTTTAGTGACCCTGAACAATCGTCAGTGGGGCATAAAATTGAGATATTGCGTTCATTCATTTAAAATTGATGTCCTATATTCATTTCGTGAGGAGGGGGAGGAGTATTCCTCAAAAAAATTCCTTCGTAGTTTTTCAGAAAATCGTAACGAAACAGAAAAGGTAACATTTGTTTAAAATCCCTGAAATGAGGTGTAATGATGAAAACTTCTCGTCAACGATCATTTTGGGTTTAAATATGTATTATAATTCCATTTTTGAACTTGAGTGAAATGTGCAAGTTTAAAAAATTGAACTGAGGGCTGAAATTTTTACCACATCCTTTTGATGTCATTTCACAACTATTGAGACCCCTTCTGTAAGCAGATTTCCGAAACAAGCAAAATTCGGACCACCGTTAGTGTTCACTTCATAACACCTCCCCTCCCCACTTGCACCACCACTTCAAATCATATTATCGAAAAATATATGTTCATTTTCTCAATTTTATAACAGTATGACCAGTACATGAAATAATACGACTCGATCTACGTATTTCAAAAATACTACAAGTTTATTCCATTCGCAAAAACATGAACCACCCTCGTTAGCATGCATCATTTCACCTCCTCCCATCTCTCTCATATCCTAGCACGTATAAACTTTTCAAATTATTAGCCAGCCTCCGGTCTATGAAAATGAACAAATATAATTCGCAAAACGCAAAGTTTTTTCCATTTTAAATTTTCGACGGTGTGCGGCGTTTTTCCTTTTGCATCATCGCGTCGCGTCGCTCGGCAACATCTAAAAAGTAACATCGAAACCGGCCAAAAGCCATTTTCTTTTGATTGCGTTCCATACGGACGTTAAATTTTCGTCCACCAATATCCCGATATCGCATAAAAGTCACGTACTGTATAGTACGACGAAACAGTTTTTTTTTCCATTAGCTACTTTCTCCTTTTCCGGCCCACTCGTTCTATAGAAAATCTTCTTTTGAAAAAGAAAATTGAGTTTTCCTCCACTCTCGTATCGTCTTTTCCTTTCTCTCTTCCCGTGTTCTCTGAACGCAACCATTGCGTCCTACTTTTCACTTCTCTTACGCTCGCAGCTCAGACTTTATTATTATCGTTATTAGCGTCAGAAAGGTTTTCCATGTAGGCTTTTCTTTTGCTAGTTTAATACTCGCGTAATCGTCGTCCTAAAAATTCGGCCAATTTGCCGCCATTGTCGAAATTCTAGTTTCTTCGCAAATTTCATCATAATAATTATTGTTTACGAAAATATTCGCCAAATATTTCGAAAATTATACACGTCATCGCATATCTATTCGTACCCGCAGAGAGCCAAGGACAAGCTTTTTCAAAAAGATTTGCCGATTGGTTAACGACGATAAATATATCAAAAAAAAAAAGAAAGAAAGAGCAAAAACTTAGTCGACGTTGGACAGCTATCTAGATACTGTTAAAAGTTGACAAACTTTTCTACGCCTTGCACAATATATGACTTTTTTCAACAAAAAAAAAAAAAAAAAAAATAGAACTTTTTCAACATGCCAACGATAAAGCT